>JAODFY010290655.1:0-13973 GCA_027580055.1 Paracaudina chilensis
CTGAATTAGTAGGTCTTACGTCAATTGAAAATTTAAATATCAATATAACTTCAAAATCATGTCTGTAGATAGACCCCAGTATCGGAACCATTGAACGTTTTTGTTCTCTGGTTTAAATGTCCTATTTTATGCTTACCCACGCTTTCATTATTTCTGTTATTTACAGGTAGTGTAGAACTTCAAAGAGAAATAGAAAACTACCATCAAAAGAAATCAACATTGGAAATGACCACCATTCCAAGATATGTTGACCTAAAATGTATCCAACCGAATGAGGTGGACTTCGATCAAAAAGAGTTGATGCAGAAGGAATTAGCAATACGATATGCGGAGAAGAAAGCTGAGGCTAATCTGGAAAGACAGAGGGTGGCACTGGATGTTCAGAGGATGTCCAAGGAGTTAGAAATAGAGGAGGAAGACAAACGACTTCACGAAATGGAGATGTTGGTAACATATTCACTTCCCAGTGAGAGGTTGTCTTCAGTTAGCTCAGAGACGAGTAGCAGTAATGGTCTAGAGGAAAAACAGATCAATGTAGGGAGGACTAAAAAGGCTATGAAGCCAAACCGGAATGCACAGTCATTACCAAATATCAAAGGAGTGTTACTCAAAGAGGAGAGAAAGAAGAACAACTCAAAGAAACAATCCTCTAGTCTTTCTCAAAACAGTGTTAAACAATTACCCAATAGAACTAGATCACACTCGAGTGCTTCGAGTGACAGAAAGCATGTAGTTCCACTTGTAAGTTTAAAGGCTAACAGAACTAAGGGAAAAGCAGAAAATGGTAAACCAACGGGAAGTGTTTTTTCAAGACTCTACCCCCAGAATCAGAATCAGCTAAAGTTTAACTATTTGAAGAAAAAGGATCAGATGAAATTTGAGGAATTTGATAGAGAGAAGAGTAAAAAAGAGTATGAAAGAGGGAGGTTGATGAGGAGAGAGCCTAAAGGTAAGATACCTCCCGGAAAGAGCAGTAGTAGTAGGTTAAACCAGACGTACCAGCCATCTGTCAACCCAAAGAAACACCAAACTGGCACATTGAAACATTCTGGGCTCAGCTCATCCCTCCCAAGGACTATACACACCCCAGATAAATCTAAAAAAAAGAAAGTTAACTATCTGGCTAAGAAACCATTTCTGTCAAGGACAAATAGCTTGCCCAATGTATCAAATGTTGGAAAATCTAAGCCATCATGCAAGGCAAATATGGAATTGCCACGCAAAATTTTGAGGAAGGGGGAGAAAAAAATGCCAGTGTGGCAATTTGGTGCCCAAAGTCCAAAGAAAAGTGGTCTACATGTAGGATCAAGCAGCGTCCCAATCTTGTTGTCACCATCACCATTCCCAAAAGGATTTTCCAACAGGATAAGATGCTCTCTAGGGATATGGTATTCATTGGAGCATTTGCCAGTTGAGAAAAGCACCTCTTTGGCTTTCTTTATTCCATGGAATCCTGAGAAGAGTGTGTCCTTGGAAGCCATTCCCACAGACATTGATCTTGATACTGGAACTTTTGACAGAAGTGTCAGCATGGTAGAGCTCCCTCAGAGGGAAGTGACTCCAAGTTACAAACTTGAGGAAATAACCACCCCAGAAGTTTCTTGTGCAATGATTGGAACAGATCTGCCCACAAAAGAACCTTTTTGGGATGCATGTTCAGAACCCTCCAGATCACTGAATGAAACACAGAACCTTGAGGAATTGTCTGAAGATGATGACAGTATTTCAGAGGATTCATTGAATAAAGATGATGATGGGGTAGGGTATAATTCAGAGGATGGTGGTGATGATGTAATGAGACATCCTGGAGAAAATCCTATATCCTCAACTTGTGATTGCAAATTCCATATCACTTCAACAGGTGGAAATGATGAGCAAGTAACATGTGATCACATTGACCAGGGAGATAATAAAGAAAAGGAAAACATTGACTTAGAAAATGATTCTCCAGTGTTAATGCCATGTACTCATGAAAATGTAGATCCTCAAAAAATAGAATCCCACAGTGATGGGCTTGAGTTAACAAATGGAATTCCTGCAGCTGCCAAACACACATGTGGTCTACCATTGGATAGTGATCACATTGACCAGAGAGATAATAAAGAAAAGGAAAACATTGACTCAGAAAATGATTCTCCAGTGTCGATTCCATGTACTCATGAAAATGTAGATCCTCAAAAAGTAGAATCCCACAGTGATGGGCTTGAGTTAACAAATGGAATTCCTGCAGCTGCCAAAAACACATGTGGTCTACCATTGGATAGTGATGAATTTGAGAACCAGGCAGATGTATTGGAGGAGGAAGTAGATGGTGCAATAATTGAGGTTCTTGATGACAATAATGGACTTTCTTCTGATTCAGGCTGTCAAACTCATCCTGTAAACAATGCAGATGCAAATAGCTCAGATTTTTTAGATTCCTCCTCTGAAGAGACCAGTTCTTGTGATGTTTCTGAAAACGAAGTCAAAGCGAGTGAAGGGGAAAAGGCAGAGGAAGAAGTTAATCCAGATATAAAACAGGAAGATGAACCCAGTACAATACCATATTTTGATGTGCATAAGAAACCAGATCTGATTGATGGAGCTTGTCAGACATCTTTGTTGGATAGTGGCCTGCCTGGTGGCTCAGCCAGTGTTGATTCATCAAGTGAGGAGAGCTCAGCTGATGAGACCTGCTCCTCTGATGAGCAGGGAGAGAACAAGGAGGATGTCACTTATGATGGGGATGGATCTGATGGTCATCCAGTTAATATGAATGGAGGAGAGTTGATTAACAAGGAAAAGAATTATTATGATGGCAAAGATGGCAATATTTCACCTGCCAACGATGAGGGTCAGATGAAATATTTGTGTGAAGTAAGTTGTCAAACAACTTCACTAGATATGTGGAAGAGGAGATTGTCCCAAGAGATTTTTAGCTTAGATGATGGTGGGATAAGTGGGAATAAAATGAGCATCGATGTCGATGATGGTATCAGGGAAACTCACATGAACAATGGTGATAATGATATATCATATACAGAGGTAGAATGTCAGACCTATCCATCTACCCAAGTAAAGCTTGTTTGTGAAGAAGGATTGGAGTATGTTGGTGTAGATACTTCTACCAAAACTTTGCCAAACAATGTTGATATGTTGACAGAGGCTGGTTGTCAAACTGATGATGCCAGTGAAGTTACATGTCAATCAGTGATAAGCACTCCACCAACTTGTTCCAAAACTATGATAAGACGAAAGGATGTCATCCATGTTGATAAAATAACTCAAAAGTTTAACTTAATGGATGTTGCTTCTCAAACAATTCCACCTAAGAGTGTTATACATAGCAATCTTGAGTCACCAGAAGTTGATCCCGGGAGTGAAGAGGTCATCACTCCCAATTCTCATTACCCAACAATGGGTAATTCCTTGTGTCCAGCAAAAATAAAAGATGAAATTCTGCCTGATGAAGATTTAAATATTTTGGGATTATCAGAAATAAGCTGTCAGACTTGCCCATTGAATGGTACTGTGTTAAATAGTATGGAGTGTTGGCCAGAAACACTAGACAATAAATCAGACCATGGATCGCTTGGGGATAATGTTGGCTCTGTTGAACGTTCCTCTCAGAGTGAATTAAATCAAAACAAGCCACCCAACAGCAACTCAGACCAAGCATCTTTATCTCCTGTCATGGATGTCACCATAAATCCAGTAAATGCTAAAGACCAATATATACATGTGGAGCAAAAGCTAGAGAATCAAAGTAGGCAATTGCTGGTCAATCTGCAGACCGAGGAAAAGGTTGCTTCACCCTTGGAAGAAAAGAAACATGATCTAAAGTCTAATGGGTTGGATTTGTTAGTGAATGCTTCAGGAATACCAATAAGCATGCAGAGTGATATGTCAAACACATACCATACTGAAATTGTCCTAACGCCAACAAAGATTTTTCATCATTTAAATGATAAATTGGATGTGAATGAGGAAAACAGTCCCCTCAATGGATGTTCTTCATCACAGAGTGAAGTACTAGTAGACCCAATGATTGATGGCCAGTCTCCTGAATCATCTGATATTTCCAGTCTTTCAACTCACTCCTCTCCAGTTATTGGTGATCATCACTGTGATGTTTCTGAGCAGAATGCATTCATACCAGAAGTTTACCTGAGGAATGCCCAAACTACAGAGAGTAATGGTGCTAATGGGAATACTGTCCAATATGCAAATGATAACTTGAATGAATCCTTCCCAGATGTAACTAATGACACGGCTCATCCAGGTATGCTTCAGTCAGGTGATTGTCAATGTACATTTGAAGATGGAAAGGCTACATCAGAAAGTGGAATTTGCTCCCTGCATCCTATAAATTTGTCGGGAGAAGTGGATGACACCAAAGATGTACAAGTTTCAGATGACGGTGATATGCTTGAATTATCCCTGCATAGTCTTGCTGATTCACCTTATGAAGAGCCTTTCCAGAATGAATCCTTCCCAGATGTAACTAATGACATGGCTCATCCAGGTATGCTTCAGTCAGGTGATTGTCAATGTACATTTGAAGATGGTGAAATTTGCTCCCTGCATCCAATTAATTTCTCAGGAGAAGTGGATGAACCCAAAGATGTACAAGATTCAGATGACAGTGATATGCTTGAATTATCCCTGCATAGTCTGGCTGATTCACCTTATGAAGAGCAAAGTGATCCAGAAATGGGGACAAAGCTTAATAATGCAAACAATGATTTGAATGAATTAGCTAGAAATAATTGTACTGATCATGAGGTATCTACTTCAAGGCATCAACACGGTCAGGTCTTTCTATCACCCCTGGATATAGAATTAACTAACAATATCAACAATCAGTCTCTGGGACTTCCTGTGGCCAGTTCAGGTAAAAATGACACACAAATATTAACAGATGAACTCATGAGAGCAGGGACAGGAATGTCACTAGACAATCACAATTCTTCAAGCCTTCAGAGGGAGGAGGTGCCCACAGAAAATTATGCTCTTGAAAATGGAGACCAACATTTGAAAGAGGCTGATAACAGGGATGAAAAAAGTGAAGAGCAACAGCTGGTAGGCAATGCTTGTCATTCATCAGTTCCCGAGACCACATGTTACAATGAGGGTTTGTTTGTCCAAAGTTCTGATGTTATTGAACTGGATGGTACCATGGATGATGGAAGAGAGATTGTAGATGGTGGGTCTGGTGCAGACAATCCAATGTCTCCTTCATACTTTCATGTACATTCACCACAAGAAATCTTGGTTGCAAAGTTAGGTGATGGTAGACATGAGTGTATGCCACAGGCCATGCAAGATTTACCAACAGATGAATGTGATGGTATCATTCCAAAAAATGAAAGTACCATTTCCAATCCCCTGTACCAGTCTAAAGATTCTTCCACAGAAGATGATGGCCTTGAGGATGTTACTGAAGATGATTATGAAAAGGGTTGTGATGCAGATAACGAAAACCTGGAAAATATTCATGCAGGCTATAATCGTACTGCTCTGGTTGAAGATGTTGGAGGTCATTGCCAAACAAGAGAACTTTCAGTTGAAAGTATTGAAGAAGTCAAAGAATCTGGAATAAATGGACATTTGAATGATGCTTTAGTTGACAATGCTAGTGACCTCTCTGTTACCCTGACTAGTGTCGGTAATGATGTCAGTGATCATTTTGACCAAGAATCTTTGATAGAAGATGCTGGCAGCAGTGATGGTAATAGCGATGATGGGGATACACAAGAACCTTTGCAAGATGGTATTGACATTTATGATGCTGGAATCGATGATGGTATTGGTGAAAGTACTGGTGTCAGCAGCAGCGTTGGTAATGTATACCAAGTCAAAGAACTATTGAAAGATTCTTCTGATGGTTATGATGATTGCAACAATGCTGGTTTTAGAGGTCTTGATTTGAAATATGTTGCTAATGCTCATCTACCTCTGGTTGTAGTTGGTGAAGGTATTGTCAAGAGTAATTTTGATGGAGTCAAAGAATTTTCAGATGATACTGCCAGTTATGATGGCATTGGCGCAGGCAATGTCAGTGGTAAACTTGACGAAGCCAAAGAGTCCTTGGAAGATGTGCCTGGTAAATTTGACTGTGACCAACCTGTTGCAGTGGCTGTTGAAAATCATGAACTTATCAACAATGTTGATAAATCATTGGACGATTGTGCAGGCAGCAGTGATATTAATGGAGATGAAGTAAAAAGTTCTGCAGATGATACTATAAATAACATCAATACCAATGATGGTATTGGTGATTTCAGCCAAGGATATTTGGAAGATACTGTTTCTGTTACCATGGCTAGTGATAATCTTCTTGAACATGACAAAGAGTTGCAAGATTACACTGACAACAAAGATGACAGTGGTGGTCATGAACATATCAAAGTATATTTGGAAAATGCCGTTTGTGATGTTGGGTATACTCATGAAGTTGTGGGCAAAGAGAATGCATTGGACAGTGACAGTGATTGCATTTGTCATGGTGACCAAGCCAAGGCATCTGCTGTTAATATTGACTATACTCATGATTTACCTGTTGTCAAATGTACTGCAGGTAGTGATGCCATTGGGGATATTGATCGAGTGAAAGAATTGTCCAAAAATTATGCTGGCAAAACTAGCGGTGATCTTAACGATGCCGAAGAATCCTCAAAGGATGATATTGACATTCACAATGATGGTAATGATGATGGTTTTGGAGAAGGTTACAATGATACCAATGTTAAAACTGGTGATCTTGACCAATTTAAGGGACCTTTGGAAGACGTTGCTGGCATTGATGCTTTTATTGGTGAATTTGGCCAAAGCAAAGTATCTTTGGAAGATGCTGATAGTGTTGTTGGATATGCTCTGCCAGTTGACGTCATAAGTGAACTAAATAATGACAATGGTGATGATTCTGTTGATGATGATCAAACCAATGAAAATCCAGTACATCAGGCTGGCAGCATTTGTATTGATGATCTGGGCCAAATCAAAGGATGTATGGGAGATCATGTACCAGTTGCCGTCATTGGTGAGGCTAACAATGAAAACTGTGGGAATGTTGCTAATCTTGACAATATGTGTGAATATTCAATGTATGATACTGGCAGCAATGTTTTTATTGGTGATCATGACCAGGTCAAAGGGTCTTTGGAAGATGTGGATGGAGATGATGGCTCTGCTATTGATGTACCAGTTGCCATCAGTGGAAAATCTGACAGTGATATCAGTGGTAATGTTGGTGATCTCGACCAAAGCATTGGATTTTTGGGAGCCGATGCTGAGAACAATGCTTGTATTAGTGATTATGACGACGTTGATGCATCTGTGGAAGATACTGGACATACTCATAATGACAGTAATGTTGGTGATGGTCTATTAGTTGGCAAGACTGCCAGTGGTAATGAGCTTGACCAAACCAGTGAATCTCACAGAGATGATACTGTAAGCAGTGATCATATTGGTGGTAGAGGCCAAGTCAAAGAATCTTTTAACAATGCTGATAGGTATTTTGGATATACTCTTGAAGTATCTTTGGCCAATGCTGCTGAAGATAACAATGATATCAGTGGTAATGTTGGTGATCTGGACCAAAGTATTGGATGTTTGGGAGCTGATAGTAACGCTTGTACTAGTGATCATGACACTGTCAAGGAATCTGTGGAAGGTGTTGGAGATGCTCATGATGAACCAGTTGCCATTGCTGGTGAAGTTAGTAATGATGACAATGGTAATAATGGTGATCTTGACCAAGTTAAAGAATCTTTAGATGTTAATGGGGAGGTTGGCTCATATTATGATCTACCAGTTGCCAAGATTAATACCAGTAGTAATGTAGATGAACTTGACAAAACCAGTGAATTTTCCATAGATGATGTTGGCAGCAGTGATCATATTGGTGATAGAGACAAAGTCAAAGAATCTCTGGATAATGCTGATAGGCATGTTGGGTATACTGATGATCGACCCAATGCCAACGCTGGTGAATGTAACAATGATCTCAAGGGAAATGTTACTGATCTGGACCAAAGTAATGGATTTTTTGGAGCTGATGCTGAGAGCAATGATAGTAGTAGTAGTAATGATCATGGACAAATCGAGGAACCTGTGGAAGATATTGGATATACTCATGATGAACCAGGTGCCATTGCTGTTAATAATGATAACAGTGGTCATGTCTGTGATATTGACAAAGATTCATTGGAAGATGATACTGAAGATAATGCAGCTGGCAGTAATGATACCATGAACAAAATTTTGGAAGAGAGTGTTTGTGATATTGTTCATGATGGTCACATTGCTTTGGCTGCTGAAGGAAATGATGAGGAAACATTTAGTGTTTGTGATTGTGACCAAATGGAAGTCTTTTTAGGATATGATATTGATGGCGATTGTGCTGGCAGCAAAACTAACATTGATGATGAAGAAGCCAAAGAATGTTTGGAAGATGAATCTGTGGAGGTTGGGTCTACTCATAAACATTCTGGTGTTATTAATGTTGGTGATTATGATGCTGACAACAACCATGTGGATGATCTTGACCAAGCTGAAACAAGTTTGAAAGTTGATGTTTGTGATGACAGTTATGATCCTCCTGGTGATGATGATGATGAAGAGTTTGATGATGATCATTCGGATGAATTTTTGGAAGATGGTCACGCTGACAAAGATTTTCATTCTGATGATGACAGTGATGCCAATGTTCATGATCTTGACCATGAAAGCCAATCTTTAGATTATGATTATAAATATAATCTTGCATCTCCCATTACTGTTTTTGAAGATGTTCAGAGTGATAAAGATGTTGAACAATCAAAGGAATACTCAGATGTTGATGATGATGACTATGGTTCTGATGTTTCTGGTGACAGCGATGATTTTGATGCAGTTAACTCTAATGGAGAGCATACTGATGAAGATTGTGACAGTGATGAAATCGATGTTGATACTTTCAAGAGGAACCTCATGTCTGTTGAGGTTGTTTTCAGCCATGGCACTAGGTATGCCTTAGAAGGTGATGATATATTTGACCCATATACTTTGTCTCCCATTGAGGAAGAGAGGGATTTATTAGAATTATCTTCATCACCAGTGGCACCTAATCGCAAGATACCATCTTACGACCCTGAGGAGAATTTGGCAATATTTCAGAGAGGCAATGGTGAAGATGAAGTAGAGAGAGACATGATTTCAGAGGAAAGCGAAAAAGATCCAGAGGAAGAAGAACTTGATGCAGTATATGGAAATGAATGGTTCCCTCCAAGAGTGGAAGTGGCATTGATCAAAGATGTTTTCACAGCAGAGCAGGATCTGCCTAGTGATCTCCTTGAAAGTCCAGACAGAGATAATTGTTCATTGCAAGGACAGGGAGAACCTTTGATGGATAATGTAATCTTGTTCGATATTGGGCAACCTCCTGAATACCCTTACCAGTTCGGTTCTAATTTGGATACCAGCAAAGTTAAAGATTTTCCACAGCATCTGAAATTCACCCCACCCCGTGACTCTCAGGTTGTAAATGATTTTGAAGATGTAACACCTGGTGGCACCTTCGGAAAGTCTAACATGAAAATTTCTTTTGTGTCACCACTCGCACGTTTTTCCACCGCATCACCATGCTCTTCACCAGAATCCCCACAAAAGAAATTTGTTACATATAGTCCAGGGGAAGACAGTAGCAGTGATGAAGATGTCACAGTTGGGAACATAACTCCAAATATTAGGGAAAAGAGACCAAGCAAGAAAAACAGTACATCTGTACGGAGTGAGCGAAATACTGACAACAGGAAGCCACACATGAAGGTTGCCAGGGCAAGATTGAGCAAGTATCTGAAGACTGATGGATCCAAACATCCCCTGGTACATCGGGTCTTACTCTTAGAGGAAGAGGATGAGACAGACGAAAGGCTGTGTGTGGATACTTGGATGGAGTGTAATGTCATGGATCCAAACCTAGATGTAGAACATTCTGCAGAAGATGCCATTAGAAAGCAGTGGCATGTTAAGAATCCAAAAATGCAGGAGGGTCTAGACAAGACCAGTTCACCAGAGGAAGGTCTCATTTTGTTAGCTACAGACTCGGCAATTGATGGTCAATCACGTCAGTTTGGTACTTCAGAGAATAAGTCTTCAACTGCAACAAGTTTCACCCAGACATCACCTCGGGTGTCTCCTTGCATTGTTTCAAAATCTAAGAACAGTTGCATTCAAAATGAAAGTGATTCTACAAGGTCCTCTTCTTCTAGTGACTTCAGGTGGGATCATTTCCCTTCTCTTTCTAACTTTCAACCAAAACCAAAGAAAATAGAAAGCCTGCCAGAATTTGAAAATCCATTACTTGTCAGCCCACGGAGGAGTCCTTTGTCAAGGGATGGAGGAGAAGTATACAGGGGATTCATACTTTCCCCCACTAGAAGTCATGAAGATTTTGCTTTAGGGCTGCCTCCAATGCCGAAAAGCTTTGATCAACAAACCTCTTTTGAATCAGGAAAAAGCTCTCGGGAATTGTCTGCTGATCGAATGTCTAATACCTTACAAGGTATGGTGTGTAATAGTGGGCTTGGCATTCCAGTTTCTGCATCCTCTCCTGCAAAAGAGTCTAAGGACCCCAAGGAACAATTGAAAAGAAACATGAAGCTGGCCTCTGAAAGTAAATTAGAAGAGATATTGATCCAGACAGAATTAAGGCACAGTAATGACAAAGGTGTGCAGATTGAAGAATTTGGTTCAGGATCAAGTTTGTTATGTGCAAGATGCAATAGTTGTATTCCAAAGTATAACATCAAACCAGATAATGAAGATGATGGTATAGAGTCACCAATCTGGGAGCCAGTACATAGGGAAGCAGTGGCTCTGTCTGACCCAGAGGAATTTTATCACAAGGTTAACATTTTGCAAGAAAAAAACAAACGATCAAAAGATGTTTTGAACGAACAAAGATTTGGAAGAGACAATCCATCCATCCAGGTGGTAAATGTCACAACTGTGGCAAGTAGTCCCTCTAGAAATGACACCTTTCCAAATGAATATCTAATTCCTCCTGTAAATGAAGAAGCATCCCTGGAGGTAGAGGAACTTGTACCTCAGAAAATCCAGATGCCTGTGTTTTCAGATGTTAGTTTTGATTCAGAGTTTGGTAATCCGGAGTTTCTTTCAGATGAAGAGACAGGAGAAGGTGAAGTTATGATTGGCATAGTGAAAAGGTTAACAGAATTGGAATCGGCTGCTAAAACTGTTTCAGTGGAGATAAAAGAGGATTACAGTGATGTTGACCCTGAGCTTCTCCATGACAGGATGGAACCTGAGCTGACGGCATTGATGACTGACTCTTCTAATACACCAGTTAATCACCAATTACAGCCAGATAACACCAATCATCATGATCCATCACATGTAGGAGACCACTTACACAAGGTTGCAAAGCCTCCAGCTGAAAGAACAAATGAGCCCTCAAATGACTATGTGCTTTCTGTCAATATTAACATCCCTCCTTTCCCTAATCGTGTGGAACAAAATTGGAATCAAGCCCAGTACAATGCAAATGTACCATGTAATTGGCCAGAAGCCTCCAAAGCAGGAAAGGCAACTGTAGATCCTCCCGGGTCCAAAACAGGAAACGAAATAAGTCCTGTGCATGGATGGATAAACAGCCAGAGACCCCCAGATGTGATGGGTCATAACTCAAAGAGGTATCCATCAGAGAGTGCAGAGTCCCAGCTGACCACCAGTAGTGGTGTGTTCACAAATAGCCTGCTGACCAGTGAGGTAGTCCCCTCACTGAGTGAATTTAATAAAAGTATTAATCCTCGAGACTCTTTGATGGCTGATGTGAAGGATGAGCATGAAAACACTGAAATGGAGGACTTCATGGTTAATGATACAACTATAGCTCAAGGTGTTGAGAGGGTGGGGACATCGACTCCAGATGGAATGGGTTCACAACTCGGATGGTCAGATCAGAGTTTGACAAGTTCTGAGATGGAGTCTCTACGAGGGGATAGGGAGAGCGTGAGACGGCTTAGTAACAGTTTGGATAGGAGTGACATTGTGGATGAACTGTTGGAGGCAAGGATCATACATGGGATGGGAGAGACGGATGCATTCCTTAGGTTCCTTGACAATGATATCCCAGAAGAAGAATGGTTGAAATTAAAGAACAAAATGCAAGTGCAACACAATGAGGCAAACAGAGAATTATTGGGTTTAGATCAGATTCCATCCTCCTCGACCAATGGTGCAGCCATTTCTTCTAAAAAAGGTAATCCTCCAAGTGAAAATTTCAAGATTTTGAAAGGAGTGAGGAAAGAACTTGTCAGTGGTAGTCCTCCATCCTTTGATGAGGAAAAAAATGAGATTGAAGCACTCCTGCAAGAGTATCAAGATCTGCACAGGAATTCTGAGTCAGAAATTGCACATGCTCAAATGGAACTTGATGATAGCAGGGAAAAAAGAGAGGATCAAGTACCAATAGAGGGAGGAGCAGCGAAGGATAGACCAAGACTGAGGAGATCTGATGAGGTGAGTTCATTCAATGAATGAAAAGTGCATTAAAAGTGCTGTCAAAGCATCAGAAAATCATGTTAAATCCATGTTAAAATCATGTTCTACTTAAAATTGCTATCCTGGAATATATTAACTCATTGACTGTTTTCAAAATGCCATTGTATTATATCATAAGAATTAATGATTTATGCATAATTTATGGCCTAACAAAAACCACCAATACATGTTTCTGAGCACAACTGCTCACTAACGACTGTCATGATTGGTGTATGATTGTTTTATGTAATGAACTATGTGATGACTGAATGATTAAAAATTCACATTGAGAGTAAAAGTAATATTTTTTGGCTCAAACCTTCATCAAATTGTATAATCAGATGAACAAAATTAACCAAACAACAAGTGGGATTCAAAAGTCTTGCTCTAAAATTCTGAAACAGAAAGTAAGGTGTGCACTAATTGATCTTTATGTTCAATATTTATTCATACAAAATGTATTTGTATTCATACAAAATGTCTTTTTTATAACCAAAAGTTTGAGCCAAAATTTTTTACTTTTACTCTCAATGTGAATTTTTAATCATTCAGTCATCACATAGTTCATCACATAAAGCAATCGTTAGTCATTAGTCATATATATATATATATATTCTTAGGTCTATTTCTAATACTATGATAATACAATTATACCACTGCTTTCATGATCATCACTCAACCAATTTTGATTTTTTTAGGAATTAATTGATCAGGAGATCCAGTCCTTACAGGCTGCAAGCATGGCTATGAGTCTTTCATATTCACCGATTGCTGACTCCCCCCATGGCAACGATGCTTCATCCGATGAAGACCAGCCCATGGTAGTAGATAATCTCATCGGTAGGGGAAGCTGTTACCGGCTAAAGAGCGACCTCTCTGAGCCATTGGTACTGGTCAGAACGCCAACCACAAAGACCCTTAGAGAGAAGTTGAGAGATATAGAGAGGGAGGTGTTGAGTGAGAGGCAGCCTAGGAAGAGGAGGAGGAGTCTGGAGAGATGTAGGCAGATGGCAGAGCAGAAAGCAGGTGAGGCTGCTAGTCATTGTAGTAAATGTTCATGTCGCCAGTTGGTAGTAGATGCATGAGTTCATTTGGGAATGTTGATCACATTGGCATGTTTATAACAGCAGGTTGACTTGTAGATCATATTAATAATATTATTATGATTCCCTTATTATGATTCCTGCTACTTGCAAGACTTGCAGTTGAACCTTGAAGTAAACACAGAACAATACAACATACTTTTAGGGTTACAATGTGTTAAATGATATTAGATACCTTTATGGTTACAATGTGTTACATGATATGAGATACCGTTAGGGTTACAATGTGTTACATGATATGAGATACCGTTAGGGTTACAATGTTTTACATGATATGAGATACCGTTAGGGTTACAATGTGTTACATGATATGAGATACCGTTAGGGTTACAATGTTTTACA
>JAODFY010290765.1:0-13971 GCA_027580055.1 Paracaudina chilensis
TTGACTGTTTTTCCACAAACATTGCACCATTTTGCGTCTACGGGCCCGTGAATTGCATTTTTTCGCTAAAAAAAATTTCTCACTACGCGCCTGGAAATCAGAATGGGTCATTCCATAAATATGAAGTCCAAACTGTGCCATATTTTGTGTCCATGAAATCAACTGAGTTTGTCTTGGATTATCATTTTAATATATGCTATTCGTAGGTGACATGTGTTCCCTTTGCCCCAATCCCTTATTTAGAGAACAAATGTTTTACTGAAGTGAGACCCCACATGACCCATATTGGTCTCTTATGGTGAGGAGGTTTTTCCCTTGTGATTTTACAAACTTTAGCTTAATTTATTTTGGAATATCAGGGATCAAAACCAGAAGCCTTGTAATTCCATCCATTATCCTCCTAGAAGGATTTTCGGAATTTTTAATTTGACAAAGTAGCAACCTCTTGGTTTTTTGTTTTTTATGAGGGTTCTAAACATAGACACTATTTTAACCTAAGGTATATTTCTGAGAAATTTATATTACCAAAAATTTAACCTGGACTTGACACTTAAATGCCACATTTTCTCCTAGGACAAACTAGTCAAAGAAGAAAGAAACACTCGTTTCAACCTTTACAAACTTACACACCAATGGAGAGCTTTACTGCGGGCAGCCAAATCGAAGGAACTCAAGAAGGACATAGAGATTCTCAGCCAGACATTTGAGAGGGTGGTCGACAGGAAGGACAGCGTCATCAAATCTTTGGCTAAAGACCTCCAAGAGGCTGAAGAACAATATTCCATGGCATTGAGAAGCCATCTGCAGAATATGGATACTCTTATAGGTAATTATGAAAGAAATACAACAGTGCCTTTTGAATCTCATCATATACAGAAACTGGTTGACCTTTGTAATCTTCTCACAAATTACTGTACTGTTTGTTCCAAAATTTCATTCAAAAGTATATATGGTTTCAAATGGTTTACCTGTGCTACAACTCCAGTGCAAACCAGATCAACTATGAACTTTGTCTTTAAAAGTTTCCTTGCTAGAATTTTATTTTGTTAAGCATTTTTTCTTCTAAAATCATCATGATTGCTCTCTATTCTTTTTCCGGCCAAACTTAAAAAGTTTCTCGCACAGATTAGCTGAAAAAATGGATGTAACTGGCCCTCTTTATTTTTTATTATAGTGTGTAACAGTAACTTGCCGTCAGGTGTATGGTATGTAGCAGAGATATTTTTCCAATTTCAATCTGAAATCTGATTATGTTAATTAGTTAATTAAAAGCTTTATTTATCTAAAATTGATATACTGCCTTGCAGATCTTCAGAGGAGCAGATTGAAAATTCTACAGTCGGAATATGAAGAAGAGCTTGAAATACTGAAAGATGAATTTAATACGGAGAGAACAATGATTGTAGACCATCACAGACAGGAGATGAACGACATTCAGGACATTCTGTTTGCCATGGAGGAAAATGCATCTGATCGAGAAAATGAGGCTCGCCAGGAGTTCCAAAGCCTCCGAGATGAGATAAAAAATAAGGTATTGTGCTGAGTTAATAATAAAATGTAAATTCTGTTTTATAAATTTAGTGTTTTCTGTTGTGATCAACTTGGCGTGTGTGTTTATGTGTGCGTGTGTGTATGCAAGATAACTCAACAAGGAAATGATGAATCAATACCAGACTTGGTGGGTGGATGTGCCATATGGATTAGACGAACCCTATTGTTTTTAGTGCTCATAACAAGAATATTAATGAGGTTATGAGGTCAAACGTGAAAATTGTAAAATTGCAATAACTCCCAGTGATCACAAACAATTGCTATTTTGGGATAAGTTGTGAATGGAGTAGGGAAACATTTTTAAACACAATATTATTAATATAAGCAAACAAACATTTAATGCTCCACCTAAAATTTATAAGTTGTAACATTACATTGCGTAAACCTAAGCTATATTGGTAAATATACCTTGTGTGTGGTTAAAGTATAGGCTGCACACGTGTTTGAAAATCAATCATTGCAACATTAGTTGTAAGACAGCATCGATGCGAATATGCTTTATTTGTAGACTACATGTGTTAGAGATTATAAGTTTTAATACTGTTTCTATAAATATCATTTTTGGATTGGAAGGGGGGTTGAGATCGCAGTTGTTTGTATGATTCCTGTGCTCGTTTGCGAATATCATATACGAACAACTGCATGTTATATTCAGTGGGCATGTGCATTATGCCAGTCAGTATATGCCAAACTCCATTGAAATTATGCAGTTATTATTATTTATTGTGTGAAACGTTGTTAACTTAGGGCGGGCGGCGTGATTGGGAGCTACTATGAATGGGATGTAATGGGCTATGATTTATGGTCAAAGAAATGAAAATAAAACAAAGACAAGTTATTTTCATTAATTTCTCAATTTAATAAGTGGTGAATTGTGATATTCATTCAAATATTTCTGGCAGGGGGTTGGCCATGTGATGCTTAGATGGTATTTCCACCTATAGAGGGCAGAAGGCCAGGAGATTGCCTTCCACCACTTCCATTGTCCAGCCTTTTTGTTTTAATTGGGTTTATTACAATCATGGTTTTGCATATAGGCTACTACCCAACAGTGGGCTCGTATGTCCAATTATCAACTTAGAAATTTAAGGAAATATCAACAAAGCCAAGTAAGAAATTGCATGAAAATAGAGCTGAAATTCATTTTATAAAGATAAAATTTTATGAAGGAAAAATCATGATTTCCACAGAAACCAAGAAATTTTCAAATTTCTGCACAAACAGCAAAATTCTGCAAATAACATGTCATTTTCTGCGAACGCGAATTATCCCCGGCCCTACATGCCTTTGTTCATTAGCATGCATCTGTAACTTCTTCCTCGGGTCTGTCTGATTTACAACAGTTAATTTTGAATGGATGAGTAGCATGGGATGGGATTTTATTTACAATTCTTTCATTTGTAGACAACTCTTCTAGTATGTAACAGTGCCAATGATTGCAAATTCACACATTTAGGTAATTTCTTTCAGCTTTGTGCTTAGGCATCCACATCAACCAACCTTTTGGTCAACCTTGAATAAATGCAGTGACAGTCTGTTTCGTGATATTCTCTATAATGCCCCACTGTGTTTTATTCTCACCTTGTAAACAGAATCTGGAGGAGAAACATGCATTACGCATACAACTTGAGGGGCAGGTGGAAGACCTATGGAAACAGTTTCAGGCCGCCCTTAACAATTACCAGGAGACAACCGAAGAGAGAAAGACTGCCTTTGAGACTCTGAAGAGCAAAGATGAGAACAGTGCTAGAGAAATAGAATTCCAGATGAGGAAGCTGCAAAGAATTTCAGTAAGGATTAAACTGTTCCATTTTCCAGTCGTCAGAACATGTATAAATGTATGCTCATGGGCTTTCTCTACACATCTATTGCGATTTGCTGTCCCTTGTTCAATGACTGACATCTCATCAAAACCTCTAGTTCTCTAGTTTTACTTTCCTTAAAATTTCTTCAAAGCAATGTCTGTCGTCATGCCAGTTTATGAAACAAGATGATGGCAGATGCTAATACATATGAAGTGGCAATGAGCTACCATTCCTGTCTGGAAATTTTGAATTAAGTTACTGAACTCAATTTCCTACTTGAAACTGACCCTTTGTATTTCTTTGTTGTATTATCGATATTAAGTTGGTAACAAAGGTGATTTTAGATGGGCTCCAGGCTTTGATCCTGTGAACAACAAAATGGCTCCTATGAGAGTTGAAGGGCTCCGCTGATTCTTACCAAAGTGGTGCCCATGAAATGAAGTTGAACATCTTCTGAACAACATTTCTAGTGTGTATTTATTTGCTGCTGCATGTTTTGGCATAATAGCCAAGTTCATTATATAGATGACTCCAAGGACCTAGAGTTTGACAATTACAGTCAAATTTTAGTCATTCTTTCACAAAGTGGAGCCACAGCTCTGCTCTCACTAGTGACTAGTACTACAGACCTATATAGACCCTACATACATTGACAAATTTCATGCATTCCATAGAAATTTCTCTCAAAGATTTGGTATACTGTATACTGACCTCAACATCATTTTATGGGAATGGCCTTTCCCTGTTCATTTACATGTGCGAATATCACCAACTAAAACGCAAATTTCTAAGCTGATTGAGAAGCACCAAGCACAAGTGTCCCATTAAAGAAGTGATTTTCAATCAAAATACTGAGACATAAAATTAGGGGATACACTGGGAAGCATCTGAATTCAAGCTCCTATAGTGAAAATTCAAGCTGGATTCAAGGAATTCCAGAGGCCCCATCTGGCAAGTTGTTTGAAATGTTAATGTAGAACCCTGGTAGCAGATTAATTGGAATCTCATCAGTGGTGTATCCCAAACAACATTTAGTCAGTCTCACAGTAAGCACTGTCTGCCTAACATTTATAATACCATTGACATTAGTTCATTTACCTTATCCAGTCATCAAGATAGTAGAATATCATCAATGTATTAAAACACCCAGCAGCCAGTGCATCATACAAATAAAATACAGCCAAAACAATCAGCACTTGTCCTCTATTTCTAAGCTTTGTTGAGTCTAACAAGGTATTTGATTGGATTGAGAAGTTTTTGCATTATCATTAAGTTGACCCTTTCAAAATTAACAATTTCTTTTAATTGTTTATTTTCTCTCAGGATACCATAGCCAGCCTGAAAGCTAAAATGGCTCAGAATGTGAAAGAAAGTGAAGAGAGAAACAAAGACTTGAAGGAACAGAGAGAAATTATTGCCCAACACTTCCACACGCTGAAGAGTCAGATGAATTCTTTCCGGGAGAATGAAAGAAGAAGACTGACCAAGCTGACGTTAGATTCAGATGCATCCATCAAGGGGCTTGGTTCAAAGTTGGAATTGGTAGGATATCAGTCTTTCATTCAATACACAATATTTTAGTTAGAAATCCCTCAGGGATCAGTATGACATGAGTCACCACATGTGATCTGAGTGGACTGAAAATTCCCAAAGCTAAATCTGATAATTTTTCTGCTTCAAATTTGGTACTATAATTTACTGAAATTGTTTATCACTGTGGTCAAGCTTTATGACAAAATAATCTCATGTCAGTCACTTTTGGAAATTCCTTGGTGCTATTATTCTTTTACGCATTGACCAAGTCATTAATATAACTACATGTTGACATGCATGTATACAGTATGCAAAGGTGGTCTCTGAACTAACCTGAAATTGCAATTGCCCGGGCATCAACCGAAGTCCCGTTATAATGAAGTTAGTTTTCCTCCCTATAGGATAGGCTGGTATGTGGTCAATGGGTTGACCCCTGTGCGACCTTCGTATGCGTAGTTATATGATGTCAAAGTTGTTGTGTTTTTTTCTTTTCCTTATTAAGCACAGTTAAGATGGTCGTATAGACTTGTTGTTTTTCTTTTTTTGGAATCGTGATTTGGTAATATTCTGATAAGCAAGGAACCTTAGTGCCCTTGGGCTCTTGTTTTAATGGGGCTTTGACGAAACTCCAATATTTTGAGTCTGTTGGAATTCATTTTGGAGTCTACAGCCTTGAAAACACATGTCTTTCCCCCATTCAAATCCCCTCCTTATTTCTTAAAGTTACCTCACCTGACAGAAAGGCCTGAAAAACTACTACCACCATTCAGCTTTTGATTAGAAATGTGTACATTTTATACCAAATGAATTTGAAAATGTATAACCGTTATTTGTGCAACACAAAGATAGTGGGTTTAAATTTTCAAATGTATTTGTTTAAAATGTACACATTTCTAATCACAACCCGAATGGTGGTAGAACTTTTTACGGCTTTTCTTTCAGATGAGGTGGGTAACTTGTGTTATTATTTGTGAATATCACAATTCTTATGTGTTTTACTCTAGTCAGAAAGCATATTACCCTTTAACAAGTATAAAATAATTCGCTGTTGTATATTTTGCAGGGGGAGAGAATCTTAAAAGTTTCAGAGCAGTGTCGTAAAAAGGAGACGGAAGAGGAGAAAGTCCTTCCATTTTATGCATCCAGTCTAACCTTGGAAGAAGAGGAAGATGTCGCTGCAGCAGTTGCTGAGCCTCCATCAGAACAACTAGCTGAGGTGAGATATAGCGCTGCCACAATTCACAAAACCAAGATACTGTACAAAAACAAGGAAATCCAGAAAAATAAAATCACATCAGAACAACTAGCTGAGGTGAGATATAGCGCTGCCATAAATCTGTCATAAAACCAAAATACTGTACAAAAACAAGGAAATCAAGAAAAATCACATCACATCAACTGGCTGAGGTGAGATATAGCGCTGCAACAAGTCTGTCACATAACCAAGATACTGTACAAAAACAAGGAAATCAAGAAAAAATAAAATCACATCAGAACAACTAGCTGAGGTGAGATATAGCGCTGCAACAAATCTGTCATAAAACCAAGATACTGTACAAAAACAAGGAAATCAAGAAAAATAAAATCACATCAGAACAACTAGCTGAGGTTGAGATATAGCGCTGCAACAAATCTGTCATAAAACAAAGATACTGTACAAAAACAAGGAAATCAAGAAAAATAAAATCACATCAGAACAACTTAGCTGAGGTTGAGATATAGCGCTGCAACAAATCTGTCATAAAACCAAGATACTGTACAAAAACAAGGAAATCAAGAGTACTTATAAACAACCAGTGAGATATACCTAATTCCATAAACGTTTTGGCATATATTTTTTTTGGGGGGGGAGAAGCAAATTTTATTCTGATATATAAAAATCTGATGGTACATTATAAGATAAATTAGATAAGAGTAATAAGGAGAAATAAGGAGAGAGTTTCATTAGTATTTGACGCTAGGTTTAAAAAAACTGCTGTAAAAAACTGCTGTAAAAAACTGCTGTAAAAAAACTGCTGTAAAAAACTGCTGTAAAAAACTGCTGTAAAAAACAATCGCTGTAGTACTTTCTAAGTCAGATTAATTGAACATTTAACTTAACATCTTTAAGTTATCACAAAAACGAAGTGAAAGGAAATTCACAAAAACAAATTGTTGCTTGGAAATGTGAGGTCTCAGGTTTGACATAACTTTACATGTTTATATGTTAGTTGTCATTTTGTCTTGGTGCATTATAGAAGAACACCCCTCATAAAAATGGTACCTTTTATTATGCACCCTCCAAGAGACATCACTGTTATTATATGGTTTAGCCAAACTTTCCATTCAAACAATATGCCTTGCATTGTGTGAATGTAATTTTGAGCCAGAATAGAACTGTTCTTTTGTCTTTTTACCCAATGTTTAGGTGATGCATGAATATAACTCCTTGGAAAACTTTTGGAAAAGGTACAACAAGGTGTTGCTGGACAGGGTTGCACTGGATAAAGAGAAGTCTACACTACTAGATGAGAACCAGAGGTTACGGACAGTCCTCAAACAGTACCTGGATGGCATATCTGTTAATGATGAAATCCTCAGCAATGTTAATCCTCTCTTTGTGGTCAACCAACAGACAAATGTTCCGTTAGTATTGCACACCATATTTTACAAATTCCACACTGTCTTTGGTGTGAAACATTCACATCATACTCTGAGCTACAGTGTGATGTCAACCATATGCTGTTATGGCACTTTAAAACTTTAATACATAAATGTTGCAGACTCTGCAAGCACTGAAACTAAAGGCTATGTGAATACCAGTACTAACAACAATATAATTAATATTTAAGGTTTGTACAACCTCATTTCCCTTATTCTGCCAAAACAAAAATACCCAACCTAAATTTTCCGGTCTCAGAATGCTCTGTTCATCAACTAGGCTACTTAGCCTAACACAGCTATTAGGAAATCAAATTAATGTTTGGTTTACAAGAATACTCAAGTTAGGAAGAAGAGGAAAAACTACACTCTGTGGTGAAAGTCCCATTGCAATAGCATTGAGGAGGAAAAACTACACTCAGTGGTGAAAGTCCCATTGCCATAGCATTGAGGAGTAAAAATTACACTCAGTGGTGAAAGTCCCATTGCAATAGCATTGAGGACTAAAAACTACACTCTGTGGTGAAAGTCCTATTACAATAGCATGTTTGGTTGTTGAGATACACTTTGAATATTGGTGGAGCATCTGGCAACATTTCTAATGTCATCAGCTCACTTTGTGTGGAAAATCTGATCGTTATTCTTTATATTTTGTATGTTTTTTTCATACCAATTTGAAATGGTATACCAAAGTTTATAATATTTCATGTGTTGTACAGCAGTTATGTAATTATCGATATGTGTTGTACAGCAGTTATGTAATTATCGATATGTGTTGTACAGCAGTTATGTAATTATCGATATGTGTTGAACAGCAGTTATGTAATTATCGATATGTGTTGTACAGCAGTTATGTAATTATCGATATGTGTTTCGAAGAAAAAAATCATTAATTAATATATAAAGAAGAGCGAAACTTTCTGGGTGCAATGTGCAACTGTGGTATCACAAATTTTGACAGATTTTTAATGATATTGAAAATGTAAACTGATTTCAAACGTTCATACCTCAGCAACCACCAACAAATGTTATTAAAATGATCGCCAATGAGTGTGGTTTATCCTCCTCATTCTCATCTGAAAGTCACGCGTTTCCCCGCAGTATTAGTTGATGAATATTGCGACGACATGTCCCCTTTAATGTTACGGCCCTTGGCTATTTGGAACTAAATTGTTCTGACGGTGATTATTCTTTCAATAGAGAAGCTCAGCCCTGACTGACTCTTGAGTGGTCTTTTGTTCACTCATTTTATATGGAACCCTTTTCTATTACATCACATTGATTTTGTAACAATGCATGTATTACAATATCCATTCCATTTAAAGTTACACCACTTTTTACATTATGCATTTTTATTTAAGATCATACTATTCTTCCTTCTTCCACAGAATGTAGATTGTGGGGCCGGTGTAAATGTTTGTTCTTATTGACAAAGAATGTACTTAAAGCAAATCATGCGATCCCAGCCTGGGTCGGGTCACAATGGCGAAAAAATAGGACTGAAAATTGCATAATATTTACATATTTCCGTAAAAACTACCATATATAGATAACTATTTAAAAATTGGGCAAATATCTAAAGAGAAACCCCAAAATTAAAGATCGCGAACGAGGTGGAATTCGAACACAGGCCGCCAAATGAACTATGTATGACCACTAAGCCACACGAAATGGCTTGTTAATTACCTTAAGCAAATTAATAACTTTTGGACATAAATAATTTCGTTTATTGTAAATTATTCATGAAATAAGGAAAATATAACCGTCTGAATCATTAAATTCCGTTATAACATGTACTAATAGGCATATCACTTAAGGCTTATTGTGTGATGAGTAACCTATACATGCATATTTGACAGTTCAACCAGTGTACGACGATACTGTAACTGGCATGGTTTTACTTTAACGAGGAAATATTTCTTCTTATACCTACAAAGGATTTTTTTGTTTACTATTACTAGGGGCCTTGATTGTGAGCAGAGCATCTTTTGGGGAAGGCATTTTTTATCCATGAATCGCTTTTGTCATTTGTGGGACAGTCAACAATGTGCATTTGCGAACGACTGTTTGAACTTTGACGCGACCGTAAGCCGCTATGTGTTGGAGAGTGGGTCGGTGTTTATAATTTCAATGTTTGTTGTCATATTGCCCCTGTTTGGTGACTTAACGTAACGGTTATCTTCACCAAATGCGATACTTGATTATCATTGTAATTGGTTCAAGGGCAGAAGCCGCATTGACACAAGCGATATTTTCTCCAGACTTGTGACACGCAATAAAGTCGTTGGCGATAAACCGTTGTTTAAATGAATTTACTCACGTTTTGGGGCACGCGCATGCTGTATATTCCTATTTACATGTCGCAATATTTATAATTTATAACAAGTTTGCGTCAAAAGCAAAGAACCAGTTTCTCTGCCAGAGCGTTTTATCTAGGGTTTCAACGGTGGGTTTGACCTATAAGATTTCTTTAGATTTCGAGCGCGACCTAGTAGGCACCTGTTCCAATACGTCAAATCTCTCAGGCTGGTCTTGTCGTGTTTTTCTTGCCCTTTCGGTGATATTATCTAACAACGGGAAATTCATGTACGAGAAGTGTTTTACGACTAAAAAGGCCTGCCGTCAGTCCGTTGCTCAGGCCAAGGCCTAATTGGTACAACCGCATAGCCAAATACAATTATTGCGGCTTCTTAAATTCCCTGACACTGGGGACATATTTAAACTTAGATGTTACACCAGAAAACTAATCTAAAATTGTCTCAAAAAAATAATATATATATATATATATATATTTAACGCTACGTGTGGTTTACCAGTTAGCTAGGGGGTACTCAACAAGTGAACATATACATATTATGATAATTTGTGTTCATATCTGTAAGAACATCGTTTACTTGCATGAATGTTGCACTGAAAGGCTGACGGCTACCACGGTTTCTGAATAAAATGAAGTGGCACGTTGTTTTACATGAATTTTAATTTATAAATTGATCAACTTCGCACATGTTAATTAAAGCATGTTGGAATAACAGACTGATAATTTGTAAACCCATACATTTTATCTCAGTTTCTTTACGTTACCCAGTGGCGGCGTCAGCCTTGAAGATCTTTGTAAATCGTGATTAAAACAATAAACAGGGTTAATTTGATAACGGTTTTGTAATCATTATACCACATCATAATGAATGATGTATATACCGCCTCAATTCTCGGGCACAAAATGACACTTCCGATTCAGTCCAGCTACAGGCGAGTTTCACTTCAGTAATGATGTACCGGCACACGTTGGAGCATGAGACACTCGATAACGCGAACGTGCCGTTATCCGACCCCGAAAGTATGTGCTATGTAGTTCGGCGACAAAATGTAACACTCATACAGTTAAGGTCTAAGTTCTTCACAAATAAGGCGATTTAGTGTGGCGATTGGTGTGGCCAATCTCGAGAGTGGGCGAAACAGCGATTAATTTCTATACGAATGCGTAGCGTACCAGGGTTGTCACTCCTGGTGAGTTTTCACCAAATGTGAAGGAAATAAGCAAAATAAATCGAAATCTAGTGAAATATCACCATTGATGCATATGTTATGACCTTTATTAAAAAACAATTAGCTCATCGTTAAGTGCGATACATGTAATTTTCATAAATAATGGTCACTCGAAATTTATGGTACGGTGAGATAGGTCATTGCTAAATAAGCCAGTTCATGATGATTACAACTGCGCATGTCCGAAAATACTAGAGGTCAGGTCAATCGGTACTACTCGCTTGATTAAGTCGGTTCGCTTTTAGGTTTCGCCCAGTGTTTGCGTTCAGCCGAACTTCGTTGCTACCTCAAGTCAGATTTCTTATTCAATTCTCGGTTAATTTCGGTACTTCCTGATTATCGAACGCGGTGGTTCGATGTGCAGATATTATTTACGACCTTTTTTTTTTGTAAGACTGGGGCTCCGTTTTCCGTCGTAGCAACGACGGATATGAGATTATGATATTCGTTTTTTGTAGCGTTTCCGTAGCACATGCGATAGGCCTTACCTACACAAGCCTAACACTACAAAGGGCACTTGATTGTCGATATGCTAAGTTGGGTCTGGAAAATATATTTTGTCGTTGCAGTCAGAACCTGAGAACCACTCCCAGCACCCCCTCCCCCCAGCTTCTCTCACACTGTAACCATTTCTCGTTGCCGATGGCTGGAAAAATACTTTATTAATATAAAGATTGCTATAGAACTTAGAAGTACTTAGTCCTAAAGTTAGGCCTAGCCTAATATTTTGTTTTCAGCAGGATTTGTTTCGCTGAAACCCACCGGTTAAGGTCTTTAGGATTTGGCAGTTGAGTGTCTCCGATTTTAAGCAAATCATGTAGCTGGTCAACTTTCTGTTCATTTTTTTCTTCAGCGGTCGGTTATTACAGGCAAGTTCATTTGCACAGCAGCGAAAGCTAATGCAGCTAGTTCGTCTTTTCTCTTCGTAACCCCTCGAACGAACAAAGTCTTTCAGTTTTTTAACTTTCCACAGCTTAAATTCGCCTAAAGAATTTGGTACTCCATGGTAAATAACTCGAATATATTTCATAAAATTATGGGGGGATTTTACGAAAAATAATTTCTGTTTAAAGTTTTAACATTTACGATCTGACAATGAATGAGCACTGCATCGCGCGCTGAATATATGCATACACACACGCCTTCGCGTTGCTATGTAAACATTACGTTGCTGTACCGGATGACCTTGAATAAAATACATGCAATTTTCAATTTCATGATCGTAATCGTAATCCCTCTGATTTTTTTTCTTTTGAAGTAGGCATAGTCAACTATGTTATTTTAGGTCTATATTACGCCTCCGTTCATGGTTCGTGGAACAGGTTCCCACACTAACAAATATGCCTTTGTGTTTTTCTTTCCAAATTCCTTACCATAAAATATAAAAAGTGACTGTAAACACTTTCTATGTCATATATGTGTTTTAACTTGATATATTGAGTTTTGGGCAGAATATGAAAAAAATTGGGCCACCAAATAAATTTCGAAATTTACACATAAATGGCGGGCAAAGGTTTTGGCGATGAGGCATATTTCTATTGTACAGCAGAAATTCCCAAACGGGTGCCAATGTCGCATGGGTCGCAATCCGTTTTTGCACTACGTGGGGGAGGGGAGATTTGCCCCAGATTTGTTTTTTAACTCACCAGATTTTATAATTCTAAGACCCTCAGGGGCCTAATAGAAATTTGCACAATCATGTGCCTCACAGAGACAATTTTCGCAAGCACGCGCATACGACAGTACGACAGCATACAAAGAAATGTTCAGTTTAGGTGGGGGTCTCACGGTGGGCGGGTGATATTTTCGCGCTTTGTAAAATTTTTTTTTTTTTTTTTTGGTATACAGCGACGTCGCAAGACATTTTCTGCTTGCATAGGACATATGCCCTATAAAACAAATGTCGCGCGCACGGTTCACACACACACACATTTGATTTTATATTTAATATATATATATATATATATATATACAATTTTATTCCGTCTCACATATGCTACAGTTTGCCACAGACTAAGAACTGATTTTTATGTTCATATGTGCAACTAACAATTTGATACACCTTCTTTTTAAGGGTCACTTTGATAGATTCAGAATTTTCTATTTCTCCTTTAATTTATATTTCTCCAGTTATCGTGATGGCTACTGAT
This sequence comes from Paracaudina chilensis, assembly GCA_027580055.1. Lineage (NCBI taxonomy): Eukaryota > Metazoa > Echinodermata > Holothuroidea > Molpadida > Caudinidae > Paracaudina > Paracaudina chilensis. The sequence goes on from JAODFY010290765.1 coordinate 13,226, forward strand.
GGCCCAGTCATTCGTCAGCTCATGTTGGATGCCCTAGACCTGGGGTACATCAACGGAGAGTTTGTATTCTTCAATATCTATCCATTCTCCGACGATATACAGTTTAAAGACTTCACATGGCAAGCAGTGAGTATCGACTATGCGCTTATGAATTCATCAAATAAATGAAATAAAAGGGGAAAGATGATTGATACCGGTAGTCTTTTTCAGATACAGAAAAATAAAACAATATATAGGAACGCTACGCGCGCATGTTTAATTCTCGTTTTATTCTCAAAGCGCAATGCTGCATTTAATTTTAAATGCGCAATATCTACACTTCCGATGACGGGGCTTTGTTTTATGTTATTATTATTATTTTTTAATTGTATCGTTATATATAGTCAAAACATTAATTCAAAGAAATTACAACTATAACATCATTTAAACGTAACTTGAAGACATTTTTTTTTCATAATTTATGATCTATCTATAACATCTGCCTGCTTACCGGATATGGCTGGGGGAGGGGTTGGTGGCGGTAATCCATTTGTATTCTATCGTTATTTATACTTGCTTATTTATAATTTGGGGGCTTAAGTAGCTTTCATGTGGAACTCCGGAACCAACTGTTTTATTTCTGCCAATCATATGTATTTATATATTGTTAATATTGTTCTAGTAATTAGCTACTGTTATAAACGATAGATTAAATATTTTTCTGCACGGTTTCCGTCCATGGATTTAGCAAGTCTAAGTCTGTTTTG
>JAODFY010290873.1:0-13966 GCA_027580055.1 Paracaudina chilensis
TCTTTCTGGACAAGTGATGGCATATAGTATTTTGTCCATTGCAAATGTCGCGGCGGTTAACAGTCATTGAAAAGAAAAACATGGCATGCAAAAAAACAAACAAAACCAAAAATGTAAGATATATTTATGGAACTCACAGATTCTAATTATATATTCATTGACCTAGCAAATTTGTCAGAAATCAAATTCATTTTCATTAGTAACAAATAACAAACCAGTCACAGAATATTTTTCTTTTAGAATGCAACTCAGTAGCATATGAAAAGTCTGGTGTTGAATTACCGTAACTTAAGAATACTCAAGATGCCTAACGTAAGCCTAATTAGATTTTTTTTTACTAGCATCACAAGAAAATATCCCAGTTGGAAAGGGAAAAAATTGAATAACAAAATTCATCAAATTATAACTAGAATAATATGTCTCAAGCTAATAAAAAAATAATTTATGTAAGAAAAGATATTATGTTTTGGCCTGATTAATTTCAATTATTTTTTTAGTTTATTTTTAATAAAACTGTTGTCAAGAAATGGAAGCCTAATTATCAGATTTCAGAATGACTAATGACTTCTAACAGCTTCTAACATAATCTGAGGAATCCAAACTTTACATTCTTCTATACACTCTGGTGTGTTTGTGATTATTTTTGTATTATAACAAAATCTAAATCAGGCCAAATGAAAATCTAATTTTTGCTTGAAACATATCACCCACCGCATACACTAAAATACCACCAACTGCATTAAAGTTAAAATGCATGCAACGTGTAGAAATGGTATTTCATATTAAATATTATGGAAAAGGGATCTGATTGCATGGGTACAGTTTTTGCATTGCCCGCAAGCATATCCCAGAACCCCCCTCCCCCCCCCCCGAGTTAGAAAATTAATTTTTCAAACAATTATTTTGATAATCGATTAGTTATGTTTCATTTTTTGACTGAAAATTTTGACTGAAAAAGTAGAATAACACTTTAGCTAGAAATTCCTGATTTGCACTGATATAAGTGCTAAGCGCTGAATATCCCTATTATGAGTGCTAAGCTGAATATCCCTAATGATCAGTGCTAAGATGGATATCCCTATTGCAACTTGGGGTACTTCATTTGTTAGTATGTTTTAATAGGTTTAGCATATTTTTGGATAGAAAACACAATACTGGATTTTTCATCAAGACAGCTAAATTTTGGCATGTAAATAACTCAGGTATACAAAATGATCTACATTCGATATAAATTTGACTTGCAAATCAGATCAATCCTCTTGAAAATGATGGATTGACGCAGATAACTTGAGAAGGATATTTAGAAATGATTCACCCTATTTCTCATGCAGACATGCATACCAACTCCAACAAGGAGTAAATGTTTAAATAGAAATCTGAAACAGGGCAAATTTTATAACCTTTAATATTTTGCAACAAAATGTGTACAAAAGTTCAATATCCCATAATGCTTATTTAATGAGAAAATAGACAAATGTGTTTGTGCCAGACACAGCTAGGCTATTTAACCTAACACACTAATTAGGAAATCCCATGAAAGTATTATGCATGCATTTTTCATGCAAGCTTTTTCGTAGTGACCTTTCATTATTTTTGTCTGTGATTTGTTTCAGTGTACCGTATTAACACTGTTTGGTTCTGTGAATAACAAGGACACAAACATGTCACAGTTTGGCCCCTTTATTTACGCAATGACCACTGTATTCCTTTAGTGATGGATATGGAATGACCACTATATTTCTTTAATAGTGATGGATACATAGACTGCAAACCAAAGATAGTGGTCAAGTATAATTAGATCACACCAGACAAGTATGCATAATGGCTCCCGGCTGGTGAGTACCCAATACATCACCGGTTCCAAAGATTGCAAGCAATATGCAAATTTGATAAACTAAAACCAGTTACTGCCGACGACGAGCGGAATGAAATGTGTCAAACATCAGTCATGCATGTGTTTCCACCCTTGGAGATGGCCCCCCGATTCACTGTTGCAGCATTTGTCCCAACTAAAATGAATGCAACACACAGAGCATACAGTGGCATCCAAAAAAAACCCACAAATGTCAATGACTTTGTACAGAAATGTTGATTAACCCGGTTAGGGAGTTGCATATATTTTGTTTAATACTGCCTTTCTGTTTTGCTAGAAAAGAGTGAACCGTGGAAAAATTGACAAACACTTTGGTGCTTTTGTCATTATGGTCCAGTAAAATGAATTTCCACAATAATGAGGAAATTTCAGGAAGAATTACATCCCTGATATATTATTTCACCCAATCCTCAAGAGTATATAATGCAGGATATTATTTCTCAAGACTTCCAGCAATTCTAATAGTCTTGCTAACCTAACCTAAACTTATCATGTAGGATATTACTTCTTGAGACAACAATTCTAGTAGTCTCGCTAACCTAACCTATAATGTAGGATATCACTTCTCGAGACAAGGAAGTAAACATAAGAAACTAATTGTCTGTGGATTAGGTTAATTATTTAGTGAAAAATACTGTTTTATACATATGATTTGTTGGTGAACAGAACTGGTACAACATGTATCTCAGCTTTAATATATTCTTGGTTAATGGTTGTACCTCTTGTACCTTTTAGCAAAATGACTGTTAGATGAGGCAAATTACCTGAAACCTCTCAGCGGCTGCGGCAGGGTAGAGCGAGGCAGCGGATGCTAACGCCGCGGCATCCGGTGGGTAGATGGCAGCAGTTGCTGGGAAGCCGGGTACGGGTGTAGGAAGTGCAATGCGGTGGGTTGCAAAGGGACCTCTGACAGGGCGCCCTCTACCTAGGGCTGGCTGAACACGTAGAGCACCTTTGTCAAACAAAAAGATTCAATAATAATAGGCGATGATAGTCATGGAATGTAGTATACAATCAATCCAAGATCCTTTTTGGATGATATGCATGTAAATTTTTTAAATGTATGTATTAGGAATGAAATATTGCAGTCATTTTACAATTTATATATGCACAGTATGATGTATCACATTGTTTATATCTGAAATATTTCATTAACATTTATAAAATATTAACTGTTATTAATGAAATATTTTTAATACATTTGTGTTTTCTTGGCGATTGCAGTCCACAGAAAATGGTTGAGTTTGGCAACGTGTAGTCACCACAAAATTAGCTTATATATATTATTGGGAACATGTGAGCAAGTCATATTCTCTGTAATTCATGATTTACATTTTTCTTAAGTGATCTGAAAGAACAATTGAAGGGGAGCAAATATAAATTTTTATCACAAATGGTTTACTTTTTCTTCCCTAAAAGCACCTCCCGAATCACCGACCGACCCGAATCACCAACACGAATGCACAGTACCTCACAACAACACATTGTGTGGAGGAGGTTCATTTGCATAATCTTACCATTAGGGGGGACAGTTGTGTTTTTCTTCGTCATAACTCTGGCTGTGGCATTATTGACCTGGAGAGGAGAAAAATACAGAGCAAGTTGGAATTTGCTTTTTCCTTCAAAATAAAATGTAACGTAAACACGTTTTCTTTCGCCCATTAAGAGTCTCCCCGCAGAACCTAAGGATGCTGCCTAGACAAACAACATCAACATTTTTGGTGACATGCCCCAGAGGGGCCACAAGCGGATTTGACTATAGTCAATTATCTTATTGCAGGCTGTCGCCTTGGAAGTAATATGTTTGAAGTGTAGGCTTGGGGTGCATTAACAATTCAGAGAGCATGAGTAACAGAGGCTGCAAAAGGTGCAGTCTTGATTGAACAAAGCTGGGAATTTAATGGCGTACCATTCTGTTTATTTATAGAAGTTACTAGAGGAATAAATTTGAACAACCAAGCCAGGAGCAAGAGTTGAATTTGCTCTACAATGCTCTGTGTGACAACCACTACAAACATAGTTCTGCCTTATCCCCTCCCCTCCACCACCAGGGATAACCTGAGGTAGTGAGGCAGACACAAACTACTTCGGAAGACGGTTTTATGCAAATGTCTAGAACATTTTGACTTTTGAAATTTATTTTGCAATTAAGATGACCACCCCAAGCATACTACTATCTCACGGCTGACAGCTTTTTTTATTCTTTTTTGATAAAATCTGCTAAATTTTGTTTCTTTTATAATTTTTTTTTTTAATCTAAAGATGCCCATTTAAAGAAAATATTTGCAGAAATAAAATTAAGCACAATGCAGGGTGTCATACAGATGAATAGCTTCCAAAATAAACTAACCATAAAGATGACAAATGCCATCTGCGTCCACACAAATTTTTTGATCAGGGTATTATTGACCCTAAAATAATATTGTCCAAATTTTCTTCAACATATAACTAATCTTTGTATATAGGCCTAATAGATATAATATAAGAACATATATTTTTATATGTATTTTGTTTATTTTATATATATGTATATTTTTATATATGTTTTTTTATTATTCAAGTATGTTTGAATTTTTTTAATAATCCCATTCTTCTGAATAACATCCCACAGCAGACATAAAATATGCACACAATTTTTCAAATTGCTTAAGAATGATACGGATTTGCTCTGAAATGTAGTAAATGCCGCTTAACAGCATTTTTTCACAAGCATATTCAGGGCAATTACACACAAAGTTTCCATTAGGCATCCAAACCCAAGGGCCCCAAGGACTTTAACAAAACAAGTAGTATTCATTGAACATTCATTGAAATCCAAAAGGCCCAGATATTTGCAGTGGGTCCAGGACCCTGGAGCTTGGATTAATGAAAACCCTGTCATATGATATATGCATGTATTCATCAAATAGACTCACATAATAAAACAAATACAAATATAATACAAATAATATTATACAAATACAACAACACATTTCACGTTCGTTGTTTGTTAAGGACAAAGAATTTCTTTTTGCCTTACATATGCCTAATAGATAATGGAGTTTTCATGGTAACTGAAAACAGTTTTCTGAGTCAAGAAAGTAACTTTTAAGAAATAAGTTCTATAATGGATGAAATATTTTCCATGGTTTTAAGGACTTTTTATTCTCATTTTACGCAATCCCATATGTAATTAAGGAATTTTTATTGGCACTTGATCATTCCAAACATTTTAGTGCTGCTAAGGGGCTACTCTTGATGGAAACAGTAATTAACCTTTCACACAACTCAACATTCACACAATTCAACACATGATAGTGTTTTCACTTTGCAAGTTTATTTTGTGTTTTCAAATAGCATGACCGTACATCTTATTTTTCAAAGGTAGGTTAAGTTTGTTAAGTATATTTTGTATTTTCACTTTGCATGAGTGTTTTTCTTAATTGTCCTTAATTTTTTTTTTTTTCAAGCTTAGTATGTCTCTACAACTTGCATGACTGCACTTTTTAGTACATTTTGTATTTTCACTTTGTATGACTATACTTCTTCATTGTTAAATTTATTCTGTACTTATTATTAAAACTCATTTGAATTTATTTGTACAGTATACAAAGTTGGTTTTGGGGAATAGATAAATTTATACCTTATTTCATTTCTTTCTTGTGTTTTTATTTATCAGCATTTATTTGTCATTATTTTATTTGTGATACATTTATGCCTTGCAAGAAGATCAAACAATGCAAGTTTTTGTAAACCTGTTAAGAGGTTAAGATTCAGAGCTCAGCATAACAAATTATGAAGGATGCCTTTACTATTAACAACTGCTCATGACTATTGCAAAGAGGCAGATGTTTTAATGACAAATTGGTCTGACCTTTTCGGTCTTGCAAGTTCTAAACAATAGTTTTGTTTTATCTCGGTTTTGTTTATGTTAGTGCTGGACATAAAAACCTTGTTAACATTTCCTTGGGTTTTCTGTCTCCTTATTTATTTCCCATTAGGGAAATTTTCTTTGGCATTACTGAGATAAATAAAAGTAAATTTCCCCCCAGCCTCCCGACCTAATTGTATATATATATACTACGTTCCATTTCCTTGCTTTGGACCCCTTTTTTTTCATTATTTGTTTTACAGATGACACTCTCTCTTACTTGATTTTGAAGATGGTTCTTTCTATATAAGGAACCAATCCCATGTCATGAAATCTAAAGTAATGATTCATTTCCCCCTTCAAAACATGTGGGTAAAGAAAACTGGATCAAAGCACTGTTCAACCGAATATATCACCCAATTACAAATCGGCTAAGAACCCAATTTTTTTCCGGCTGACTAGCAATCTACCACCAGGAATCCTATGTTGGAGTCTCCTAGTTAGTAAGTCCCTAGGCATGTTAGTGTAATCAATAACATTAGGAACATTAATCCAGAACCTGGGGATGTAAAATTATTCTGTGTGAACTATATCCTTAAAAGATGCCTCGTTATGATTGGTTTCGTTTATCGTTCCCTTCACAGATTTTTCAATTGATCAGGTGCCAACGATGCTTCTTGTATATAGCTTTGTCTCATAAGGAATTTCCTCTCATGTTTTAGCTTTTGAACCAGACTTGACTCATACAAACTTGATCTCAGTTACCACTAGTTATCACTAGAAAACATTGCATGTGTTCACCAAAACAAGAAAAACAATTGTTATCATTCTGAAAAGTTTGCTGTCTCTATGCTACTGTATGTAAATGTGTATTTTACTGTATAAATCATATACACAAATATTTGTACCATAATTTCTATTGTTTTTTTGTCATAACAAAATTTCATATGCACACCCCCTCCCCCCACCCCCCGAATTAAAAAAATAATATTTGACAGACTAATGTACAAACAGTAACTATGAGGATTTAACATTTTTTTTGTGGTGGTCATGTCCTTGTAACATGTGCCATCTGTGATTGCAATATGTGATTGGTCAAACCCCATACATAACAACAAATGAGTTGACTAGTTTAGCAGATTCCTAGCATATTTGGCTGACATTTTAAATTAGGAATTGGCAACCATTTTCAAGAAGCAAAAACAACACTTTTTCACTTTTGGTAATTAATCAAATGCAATATGCCCTGTGGTGATGATGACCTTGTTTGCCCATTCTTCAGGATGGAATGCCCTTCGGATGTGACAAACTATTGTCATAATTTTATCCAAGAGGGCACCCTCCATAACTGACAGAATCTTTTGAATGGAACAAGTTAATGTGCCACGTTCATCTGAAGGACACTGTCATAAGATTGGACTTCATTCTCATGTGATCAATTTAATTTGCATATTTTGAATTGCTAAAGTATCTAGACCACCAACAAACAGATGCAGGCAGCAGTTACTCTCTTCGACAATAAATTTGGTCTTACTTTCACAGATCATAAAAACATAATACAAGATATGAAAAGGTGCAGAGGCTATCTTTGTATGTCTTGTTAAGTCTGGAAAACTTGTATGCCATACACAATATTGTTATTAGAACGTCCTCACGAACAACCCATACCACAAATAACCCAAGCTACCAAATACTTGAATGATAATCAGGCAGGGGTGCCCCTTCCTGCTCCCAGAACTGTGATTTAACGTCCTCATCAGATGGACGTGAGTGTACCCCATTCAGTGGCCACTTCCTCAAAGACTGGGGAGGTGGAAGCAACTTGTCCATCACCACTGCACAGCAGCCGTGCCAAACAACATGAAGCAGATAACCCCCATCCACAAACTGCAGTGCAGCATGGGTGGAAAAGCCACAAGTGTCCAGCTCTGGATTCTAACCCGGGACCTCCGAATGGAAGTTAGACCAGTTTGAACCCCCCCATGACCCAAGTGATGGGGTACAAAAGAAGAAAATTTAAAAAAAATTGAATGTTCAGTGGAAATTTGACTGCTGTTTTTTCACAAACATTGCACCATTTTGTGTCTACGGGCCTGTGAATTGCATTTTTTCGCTGAAGGGGAGGGGGGTAAACCACCTACCCTCACACCCCTCCCCCAGAACCCCCCCAAGACAAATCTCTCGATACACGCCTGAGTTGGACACTCACTAAAGATAGGCTACACTCCCACCAGTCATCACAATGCAAATGCACATTTCATTAACTCATGCCATGTTCTCTTAAATATCTAATGATGTTAAGAATATTTTTTTTTATCACATCTGATGAAATTTCATAATGTGACCCAGTAATTTCAACATTTCTCATTCTCAGAATCTAATAAAACATGTTATTATTGCTGCTATAGCAGGGCAGCTAGGTGAATATTCATGAAGAAAATAATTGGCACAAATAATATGACCTTTTTTTGCATTGCCAGGCATGACTTGAACCAGATGCAGGTTCTAATAATCAATAATTTTTAGACCAAATGTATTGCTCCAAATCTGAGAGTAACTGTGCAAGCTGATGACCGGTTTAATTAAAAACGACACAGGACACTGAGAAGGACTGAATTGAGTCTACTATAATGCTATGCTAAACGAAACACGACAAATGTGAGCAAAATCACACTATAATAATCCAGTGCATTCCTTCAAACTCTCAGTGTGCATCATTTATTGCAATTGTAATAAAAAAAAAATTCAAATAAAACTAGATTGCTGTATTGTTAAAACGAAAGATATTTAGGTAGGTTATAATCACTTATTTTGTCTATATTGTTCGATGCAAACACAAAATTTTTTATAATACTTTTTATGTACTTTGAAGAAATGCAAGAAAAAGGGGCTGTCTGCATTTGCCTGCAATTTTTCTTTTTCTAAAATGTTTATTTTTGTCCTGTAAATTCACGAGACAAGCAATTGGTCATTATTTGGGAGTGCTCTTGAAAATATTGTAAAATAACAGATAGATGTTGGGCTCTTGACAACACACAAGGAAACTTGGATCACTGTTTTGTGTGTACTTGTGTGGGTAGTGTATGGGAATGATCCATATTGAAAGGACCAAATAATACCTCTTCTAGTATATGATCCCTTTGTAGGGACTAAAATAGAGCTGCTCAAGTATATGATCCAATTTTTGAGTGTACAGATAAATTCTGCCTGCATAGATCAAATGTCATGGCAGATGAACCAATTGATAATCTCTCACACAAAAAGTAATATATAATTTGCTGGACACTAGTATTTGAGACATCGAAAAACGTGGATTTCCAATCCAGCTTGTTGAAGCATGGGAAAATGCAAACAGCCTCTTTAGAGAGAGAGAAAAAGTTTACCTTGACACCTCACATCTCCCTAGGCCTAACATCTTTTGACATATTCATTAAATATAAATGCACGACTTCAACACAGAACGAGACGGCACATCACGACACAGCAGTGAGTCTATGGTTGGGGTTAACACATTGCAACACAACTAGGTGCCTCAGTCACCAATGCCTTCATACACAACATCATCCATTCAATGCACAATATTTGGTCTTTGCTTAGAACAACAACAAAAAAAATGTTTACAATCATCCTTACCTTTTTCTTTGAAAAGAAAATCATAAAGTTTAAAGCTCCAACATAGGTACCCTTAAACCCCCTCCCCCTTAAAATGTAATCTTGTACCGATAATTGGTATAAAAAGCCAATCAATGGATCTCATAAGTTAAAGGTATACTGTCAGAGTTTGTAATGGATTTAAAATATTAAAATTATGCGACATTGTGTGCTAATATTACCATTCAGGAATTCAGAAACTATCGCATATCTCATTGGTAATTTTTCAGAATGCTTGTGCATTGTTCAGTGACAATCACCGGTTTATGCATATAATTTGTCACCGAACAAAACAGGTGAAAGGAACATGTTCGTAAGCTTCAATTCTCGCTAGTGAGTGTTATACAATTGGCAAAAGTAGTAGAATATAGTCGTTTTATATGACAACCTCTATGGACTGAATGAACATCACAGGGCGCTAAGAATTATAGTCCTATTTTGCTGCGCGAAAGAAACATGTTCATAAGCTTCAACTCGCTAGTGAGTGTTATACAATTGGCAAAAGTAGTAGAATATAGTCGTTTTATATGACAAACTCTATGGAATGAATGAACATCACAGGGCGCTATGAATTATAGTCCTATTTTGCTGCCCAAATTCTGATAGCACCTTTAACCATTGGCTCCAATCATATTTATGATATAGAAAAAAAAAACTTACCAGCAATGGGGACATACAAGCAGTGTAATGAGAGAAGAGTTGTTACAGCCACCCCTCCCCATGCCAACTCCCAACACAACTGTAACAACATATGCCCTTAAAAAGGTCATATGGCAATATGACATTCTGACTTAAATTAGAGTAACCCTTTAAATGCACTGGCTACACAATAATGTTGATGGACTGTACCATTCCAATGTTCAATTTAACTACAAATCTGCAACATTATTTACTGCAAAAGGTTAAAACCACCTCTCAAATGGTAACAGGGCATTGTCTTGCAACTAACAACTTCCTTCATCAAGTTTAAGGGAAGGGGCACCTTTAATTTTGCAATATAATTTTTCTTAACAATATTCACTCGAATATGAAAAAAAAATTAAATACAAGTATTTTATTAAGTGGGACAATGAAAAAAATAAAATAATAGGTTGGCGAGATTGTCCCCAGCCCTTTCTCCCAATTTTCGGAAAGAGATCTGTGCCCATGCTATACCACTATACATGTATGTGTCTTGTTTTATATGCAGCTTCAAGCTGTTACAACTTTAACATTGTTTGTTATGAGCCCTATGCCTTCAGGATCCTCATGACAATAACACAACCCAGTTCATATAGAACGACCTTGAGAGAACAACCCATTTGCTTCCAGTATGAAATTGTAAACAGTAATTAGGAAATGACAACTTCCAAGTACATCCTAACAAAACGTGCCACCAGTGATTTTGCTTCCCAAAAGGGAAACCGCTCCACCAAAGCTTTACTGCAGGGAGATGTTTTCTGTACACAAAATGTTCTTAACCACTGTTGTTTAAAAGGTACTTCCGGTATATTAGTAGGCAGCTTAAACCAACTTTTCAGAATGTAAACCTATAACTAGGAATCATATCCTATGGTGTTATTTTAGGTCGCTGTAGGCAAGTGTAATCACTAAAATTAATTGTTTTGGAACTGAAGAAGCAGAGAGATTTAATATTTGATTAAGGGCCAGAAAGGATTGCATTTGTCCTCATTTAATGACCCTGTACCACAGATAACCCAGACTGTCATGCAGATATGATTGTGGATCAATCTGGCTTTTTCAGCCTTCTCTTCATGACCGAGTGCTCAGATGTTAGTTAACGAGACAGACTTGACCCCATCCTGCTCCTGAGACCGCCATTTAATGTCCCCATCCGATGGATGTGAGTGCACCCCATACTTTGACCACTTTCTCAAAGTCTGGTTAGGTGGAAGCAACTTGTCCGTCACCACTGTGCAACAGCTGTGCCGAACAACCTAAAGCGGACAACCCAAATCAACAACTGCAGCACATCTTCGACAGAGAAGTCACAAGAGGCCAGCTTGAGATTAGAACCTGGCACTCCCAAATGCCACTCAGACAATCTACCGATAGGCTATGCTCCCCCACCTTGTGAGTTTTGCATGACTGGCAAAACCCATTGGATTTTCCTTTGTGATATAGCCCCTTTAATTATTATCTCACGATAGAGATTACTTTTTTTCTAAACCCATGCATTTTTTTTTTGCAAAACCCCTATATCTCAGGATCGACCAACTAACGCAGACAAGCAAAAACCCTGCATTGGTCCATTATGATTTTCCAAATAATGTGAAACTGCTTCCCAGTCAAATATGCGTAACTGACATAAACTGAAGAAAAGCTGCATGGTCTGCTGCCAAACACACTTTGAGTATAAACAGGGCTGCCGGCCATTTGCCCATATATATCCATGCACTCATACACTATGAAAGTGCTCATGTAATCTAACTATAGTTTGCTACTTTCACCACAGGCACAACCTGTGACTTAGTTCAAATAATGACAATTGTACATATAAACAATTGGTGGATATGCTCAAATTTGCGAAAGATGATACTAGGCCTCAAGAAGCACTAACAACCTTTTTTGTTATGCGGGATTTGTGGGGCCACCATGACACTGTATTCATTTGGGCTCACACTTAATAGACCAATTATGGCTACTGCCTGGTTGGGACCTATGATGCCAATATGCTTTGCTCAGGTTACAATCTTTCATCTAGAATACTAATAAGTATAGGCTTTATTCACTGACAGTCCTAAAGTCCTAAAATTGTTCAGCAATTGCAACAAGTGGGAACCAAAATTAAAGTGTACATCAGGAACAATTAAAATCCTCCTTGAATTCTACAGTACCCTGAGACAAGTATTTATTCAGATTTACCTCTCAGAGTCTCCTACTCCTGTATCTCAAGTATCCTCCTATCTCAAAGAAGGAGCAGACATATTTCTGCCTAGAGAGTTTTAAAAACATGCCATGAATTTCAAGTATGTAAAGAATGCTGGTTCTCTCTAATTGATGAAATTCCCACCCTAGCAATATCAACACCCACATGTACCAGGGATCAAATGTCTTTGATAAATTAAAGGCAATATATTGTACATCAAAATAATGGAATATTAAAGTAACAGCATCACCTTATTTATTTCTTATGTAAACATGGATTGAGCAAAACTAAGCATTGGTCAACAGATCTTCCAAATAATAATGAATATAATTACAGGAGAATGATCTTTTGCAATGTTGAAAATAATTTTCAAGTAATCAAGTTTATTTCGTTAATATTAAAGCAATAATCAGGGTTATTTTTAACTGTTTTAATGGCAATATCTCCTTTTGGTGAACAAAGGGTAATTCTCAAACCTCAAAAATCTGATTGCTGCTTTAAATATCATCAGATAACCATGCCAAATTTTTCTCACTAAAATTGCTATATGTAATAACGTAAGCACTTGTATATGGTGTTGGCTTCTTTTCATGCTTGTGTATTATTTTGAACATTATACATACAAGCTAGGACCACATCCAATCCTAACGGCACTCTGAGCCTCTCTCACTTGGTTAGCTATAAAAGGTTAAATGCGCTTGTTCATGAACAAAACCATAAAACAAACGTTGCTTCTGAGTTATAAATTTTTTACTACCGAGCACACAAGACTCAAGTAAGCTGCAAATGTATCTCATATTCTGGTCTATGCACCAAATACTGTAGTGCTATATAGACAGGGTTTTGAACTTGGCAAAAGTCTGCCTAACCTTCTATTATCAACAGTCTATATATGCAATGCTTTCAGCAAATGATAATAAAGAAAAACCCCTGATGACACCATCAAACTGATTAATCCATCAATTTCTCTCACCCACCGACCCGACAAACGGATGTTATCTAACCGCCGGTTGGCTTCTCCCAATTACTGACGACTTCAGACCGCATGACCGGCTCCTTAAATTAGATTAGGTCTCTGCCAGGGCAAGAGATATTTAGTTAATGAAATACAAGGGTAATTCTTCACGTAATCTAATATCAAATGCACCTTCTTTGGTTGTAGATTCAATTTTCGTTAGTTAATACGGATTTACCATACTCCTTGAGAGGACGCATCAGCCTCAATTCAAAGGACAGAGATTAAACAACAGAAATAGAAATGGCTCGATTGGTTTACGTAGGGAAGAACCATTTGTTTGCATTTTGGGTGCCATAAAGTTTCTGATGTTTGAGTTTGTTAATCCAATAGAGAATTTGGTGACCTTTTAATTATCTCATTGATATCTACAAATACCCAAGGGCCCAATTTTTCAAAGAATAAAACCCATTTTCGTACTATATAGTAAATGAATTTCTACACATATATGTATATAAATTTCTCTTTGAAAAATAATAAGGAATTGGTACCAACCCATTATACTAGATGATATTGTATCTCCATGTTTTTGTTTACAATCATTGCAATGTTACTAATGCTCAGCCTATGTAAAACTTGATATATATATAATATATATATATATTTATGTATATATATACATACATTTATGTATATATATATACGACTAAATATGACCTTTGGGAGACAGCTTCTATTGTTATTTGGGAGACATGGTTATTTGGGAGA
>JAODFY010290984.1:0-13965 GCA_027580055.1 Paracaudina chilensis
CTGTAACCCTGTTATAATCTAATGAGGTCTCTGCTTCAATGCAGTATGCCTGACATTGATGTAACTGCTGTAACCCTGTTATAATCTAATGAGGTCTCTGCTTAAATGCAGTATGCCTGACATTGATGTAACTGCTGTAACCCTGTTATAATCTACTGAGGTCTCTGCTTAAATGCAGTATGCCTGACATTGATGTCACTGCTGTAACCCTGTTATAATCTAATGAGGTCTCTGCTTCAATGCAGTATGCCTGACATTGATGTAACTGCTGTAACCCTATAACATACTGTATCTTACATGTGAGAAACACTTTGGAACATGTATGGTTATAATAAAGAATAACATGCACACATTTGTGAGAATGTCAGGTTTTTAGATCACTATTAAAATTTGGGGTTGGTGATATTCTATTTTAACAAATGGTCACATTTGTTCCTGTGTGTTATTTCCATGCTCCCATATTCTCACAGCTGATTGTACATGGAATATTCACAGAGAAGGAAGGCTTTACTCTGTTGAATAATGCCCTGGCAACCATTATGAAATCGGACAGGGAGAATCACTCCATCCTCTCCATCCTCATCAGCTTCACGAAGTACTGCGGCGAGGACTTCACCGGGATCGTCCCCAGGAAGAACAAGTAGGTTTTAATGCATGAAGGGGTTACACCCATTTGTTCAGACACCCTGTGCCCAAAATGGTATAAAATATTCGCACTCAAGACACAACAAAACAAGGACTGTGTGAAATAAATAACCCTACTGCACAACACAAGCTAGAATATTAAAGTCCAGCCAGCAGGGGGGAGGGCGCAGATAAAGTGGTGAGGTCGTCTTCGGAACACAGAACATAGGGGTGTGAGAACACCGGACATTCACCAATGAAGGCTCTGCTCTGTGCTTAATGGTTATGATGCCGAAGGTTGCTTAACCTTTTCTGTCATTTTGGCATGTGTGTGTGTGGTGTGACAGCACTCATTATGACCTCATTATGACCTCATTATGACATAAACACTCAACAACGATGTTGGATCAATGTCATATGTTACAGGAAGATGCCCCATGATGAGTATATGTGTGCTATTGTTGATGTTCATGGCATGAATATTAATGAGTGGACCAGACTTAAAGTTAAAATGAAATGTCAATAATTTCGGAACTGTATGTCGAATCAGCTTCATTCCTGATATAGTGATAGTTTATGTTAACTTCCAATTTACAAAAGAACCACTTAACCCTTTGGTTGATTCTCAGAACCCATTTGGTTCACACCACAGGCTCTTATTATATGAGTTGTTAGAAAAAATTGTTCT
Source organism: Paracaudina chilensis (assembly GCA_027580055.1). Classification (NCBI taxonomy): domain Eukaryota; kingdom Metazoa; phylum Echinodermata; class Holothuroidea; order Molpadida; family Caudinidae; genus Paracaudina; species Paracaudina chilensis. The sequence continues at coordinate 1,313 of JAODFY010290984.1, forward strand.
TACAGTAAAAGTAAATATATTAAATATTGTTTCTATTCTTGTATTGCCCAGTATTACCAGTTTTTGTGTTGAAAATAGATACTTAATAGTACTTAATTATTATGCAGCCCACATGCATACTCTCATGCTGTTATGAATAGCTTAAATATAAATACCATAAGAACAGCATAATACTGTACACTAGATAGTGATATGTATGTATATAAACTTTATTTCAAATATTTTTCAGGCTCTTGGCTGAGAAATACAATCTGGAACTCCCGACCAGTGAGGTTATTTCTCCACAGCCAAAAACGGCCTATCGTAACCTTCTGAAGGACCACTTCTCAGCCCTAGCGAAACATCTCAAAGATGAACACAAGACTCTGAAGAACCTAGAGAGACAGAGCAGGAAGATACTGCAGGTCAGTATGTTAGCTATATGTCAGTATGTTAGCAGGTCAGTATGTTGGCTTACAACAATTGTTGTAATCCATTAACATACATTATTCAACCTATTCTGCAAAGAAATGTACATCACACTCGGGGAATTTCCCTAATCTAGGTTTTTGTTGGTGACTGGAGCAAAATTCTGATTACCCAATAATCAAACAAAAGTACCGTTCTCAACTTCACTATAAAGTTAGGTTTAGACCTAACATTAGGTTTAGCCAATGCTTATAATGGATATTCGTGTAAAGGCTGGGCGGGGAACTACATACTTGAATGCTTTGGTCGTTCAGATTTATGTGACGATAAAAACATTTTTACCATTGGCCGAAAAGTACATCTGGTATAGGGTATATGCGCGGTAAATGTGTAAGAGTACATCCGCCTAGTGTAAAATGAGCTGTTTTTCATCACTCATTTTGTGAAAGTAAAGTAATATAACATATCCTTCTTAATCATAGCAAAAATGCAAAAGGGTTTTGCCAGTCTAACAAAACTCAGTTCATATACCAAATTCTAAATCACCAAACTAGGCTAATCACAGAGAGTAAAAATAACTAGTAAAGTCTGTCCTGATTGTAGATAATCAACTGGAATAAAAATCATTTTATACACTTTGTTTATTGGTGTTGTAGTCAAGACTATATTTTGAATAAAAATTCTACCTAAAATTGCTATCTTTGTTACTGTTTTCAAAATGTCCATGTATTTATTGAGTGAAAATTAATGATTTATGTATATAATTTGTTTCCAAAACAAAAACTACAAAAAAAAATTTTTTTGAAAGGAGTTCAAATTCTCATTAACGAGTGTTTTCAATTGGCAAGATGAATAGAGCATGGTTGTTTTATGTCACAAAATATGGATTGTATGATTGGAACATCATAATAAGAGACAAAAGGCATATTGTGTGGATCAAACTCTGAGAGTATGTTTAGGAACAATTCAATTGTTTCTTGCAGACCAAAGGAGAGCTCAGTACCGAGAGAAGAAAGAAGCTAGAAGATGCCCACGGTGCTTTTCAGAAGCTTTTGTTAAACACCACAAACTTTGCTGTGAGTATAACTTTTATAATCTGTATGTATGTGTGTGTATGTATGTATGTGTGTGTGTGTATGTATGTATGTATGTATGTGTGTCTATATATGTATGAATGTATTTATGATCCTCCTGCAGTGGAACTGCAGGAACTTGTGAGAACCCTTTCTTTCAAGTTATTTAGCGAGCTCAGTCTGGAACATTCCATGTTAACATCCGGGATTAGGAATTGTGAATTAGATTAACAACTCTGTAACTAGAGGACGCGTATTGATCTTGCAGAGATGATAACCGGAATATTATTTATATCTGACCTTTATGCCATGTTTCTTCTATTAATTTCATCTTCAGTACATGTTACAGATTGTGGCATATTATCAAGTGGTGGTAATTTGCTGATTTGCTTTTTTGTAAATAGAGATAAATTATGTGAAATATTTGTAATACACAACCCAGTGAGAGATTTGCAAGGGATATTACAAACATTATTCATAACTGGGTCTTGGTTTGATATTTCTGTGAAGAACAAAAACAAACTGCAATAGTTTGAGCTAATCTTGTGCAATCGTCATGCCGATTGAGATTAGTTTGTAGTTTCTCTGCATATTTCTAGGAAACCCAAACCTGATATTCAAAAGACTGCTGTGTAAATTACCGGGAAAATCAAGACTGATTTTGAAAAATAGTAAAAAATGCAACATTATTGTGGGTTAGAGAATTATTTGTCAAATTAAGAAAACTTGATCTCAGGAATGTAGTTTTACTCAAGTATGGTCTTTAAATTTCATCTTTCACAGGACCTGATTGACCAAGATATGCCAGACCTACCTAAAGCTGGTAAGTTACCTTACTACATTATATATTAAAACAATTATGTTAAGTTTTGCTATCTACCACCTCTCTGAATAAATCCCCTCCCCAGGAAAATGCAGTGTGTGTTACAGCTGTTGATGAAAAGTAAAGGTTAAGACAGATATGGTGCAAATATGATGCATTAAAGTTGTAACAATTCTTAATATCATTGTTTGGACAGGGAAACCACATACCCACCCAGTAGAATCTTACCTAATTGTACTAGGTTACCAGGGTACACAATGGTTAAGATTGATAATCGCTCTAAAACATAACCATTATAATCTATGCAGCTCTGAAAGTGCCAAACAAGATGTCATGACATCAAGATAAATCATCTTGCCATGTCAACATCTCATTGAAGGAAGTCAACTTGTCTTAGTAAATTATCTCACCATGACAACATATTGTTTCAACAAGTCGACTTGTTGAGGTAATTTATCCAGACATGTCGACTTGTTGAGGTAATTTATCCCAACATGTTGACTTCTTTCAGTAGGATGTTGACATGACGAGATATTTTATCTTGACAAGTAGACTTCCTTTATATAGGATCATGGTGAAATATTTAATCTAGACGAGTGGACTTCTTTCAATGGGATGTTGACATGGTCAGATAATTTATCTTGTCATGATATCTCATTTGGAGAGCTCCGGAATAAACACTAGTTTAACTCAAACTCCTTAACCCTTAACAAATAAACGTGACATAAATGGTTTTTTAGTAAGTGGCTGTACTTAATATATCAAACAACAAGTAAATATTTTTCATCATATAGTCATGTCAAGAAAATGTCTTTTGTGGGTTGATCAGACAATCCTCACATTACAAAATGTATTTTGACAATGCTCGAGCCCCTGAAACCCTAACCTAACTGTGTATTTCATGACACACTCAATGGAAGGCTCTAACCAATATTTTGAATTATGTAAGGGTTGGATTGGTTCATTATGGTCCTACATGGATCTCATAGGATAATACCATTATTGCTGAGTTTTATATCCATCAACAGTTGTATTAATCAGTACAAAACTATGAACAATTTCTGTTCTTTTTTTTTTCTCAACAGAATTGGATGAGGATGATCTTTTGACAATTGACTTTCTCCATCCCGAGAAGGGTTTGGTAGATTTTGACTTTGAGCATTCTCTCTGGGAGGATGAAGATACAAGAACATTTCATGAGAACCTGATTGACCTTAGAACAATGGTCCCTGCTGTAAGTCATCTTCCATTTCATTTATAATTTAACCGACTCATAAACTAAAAGTAGATTGTGTCCACATTAAGTTTACTTTGGAATGTTTTTTTTTTTACAGATTCTGTTCAAAAATTGTGCCAAGATCCAAACACCAGAAGAGACCAGCTCAGCTGATGACATGAAGAAACTGGAGGAAGGTATGTGGAGCGGATCGTTAAGGCAGGCCTCAAAGAAACAGGGCACTACCAAAGGTGGACCCTACAAATTTAGTGGAACTCTGTGTTTTTTGTAGAGCAAGTGAGATAGAACCATGAAAATGTTTTTCTTATATGCACTTATTGCCACATCTGTTTGGTTACTGGAAGGAACATACCGGATGGATATTTCTTGCATGAAGTCTGACATACCAGTGTTAATTTTAATTAAGGTTTGTTACTCTTGTCTTATTTATTTTTAGATCTCAAAATGATGGAAATCACTGAGAGTTCTGAGACAGAGAGCCAAGCGAGTAAGGAAGCAACTCAAGGAGAGGAAGAAACCTCCCCGCCTCTGGAGAATGTCCCCTCAGTTGATGAAGCAGAGGAAGACCCAGCAACAGAAGCTGATAATGAGGAGGAGGGAGACCAGGAAGGTAAGATGGAAGCTGTGGTTTGATGTTGTATATTGAAAAGCAGGCAGTGAGCATAGGTTAGTAAGGAAGTATTAGATGCTGGATAGGAATTGGTTGGAGGGTGGTGGACATGAGATCCTCTCTTCATCTAGAGAGAAGGATGAAGCAGAGGAAGATAATAATGAGGAGGAGGGAGACCAGGATGGTAAAACAGAAGTTGCAGTTTGATATGGTCTATTGAAATTTTTTGCATGAATGCTGCAAAATGTTTCTGATGCAGCAAGCAGCTGCTAGATTGTCAGAAATCCTGTATATCTCGAAAAACCAAAAATATTGTCTTGCAGAAGCTGATGATGAGGAAGCTACTGTCAGCATGAAGGTGGTGTTGGAGACATTCTTGCAGAAGCTCCCTACCTGCATCAATCGAGATTTCATTGACAAGGTAAGGATCAGGTTTACTATTCAATGTTAGAAATCTAGTGGTGCATTGATGAGCAACCCAAAACTTGCCAATCTAAGTGTACCTGTTTGTCCTACTTATAACCACATTTAGGCTAAAAACCCATATTAATTTGCATATTTTGTTGTAGTATCATGGTTTGTAAACTTGGGATGACTTTTGATGAGTATTGGAATAAAAGTTTGGATAAGCTAAAGAGAGATTCTTTAAACAGAAAACCTATTTTGACACAATTTGCCACAAAAAAAAAAAATTCAGAGCAACAAATATGATTGAAAGACCACCAACATTTTCCCGTGGACAACCATTGGTAATTCTTGATTTTATTACACTACTATGTTGAAAAAGATTCTGACAGATTTTTGAATGAACATGTATTACAGTTCAATAGGCTTGTTCTCAGCTGCCAGCTACTTTAATTTGGGATGTATTGCTCTAATTATCATAGCACAATTATTTCTTTGTTTTATCAGGCAGCAGTAGAGTTTTGTATGAATCTTAACACCAAGGCCAACAGAAAGAGACTGGTCCAGTGTCTGGTAGATGTACCTCGACAAAGGTTAGACATTAATTGAGATAAAGGCTAACAGTTGTTTCACTCAGAAGTGTAGTGGAAACATTTTGGAATCGAAAGCATCAACATTTTTACTGAATTATTTTTGGGTATAAAGTAAAAATATTCTTTTTCTAACCATGAGGGTATAGCACTTTCTAATCAAATTCAAAACAAATAAATGTGATAGATTTGAAATGGCTGATTTAAAATATTGTGCATAATGATTGTTCCATGCAAATTGCAAAGGGCATCCAAGCAACCATTGCATGCTTCATCATTCTGGCTTGTAACCATGGTTACTCTCATATCACAGGCTGGACCTGCTCCCATTTTACTCACGGCTCGTCGCCACGCTCCATTCGTGCATGCCAGATATTGCTGCAAACCTCTCTGACAAACTCAAGATGAATTTCAGGTATCATGTAAGTACTTGTTAACGTTTTGATCCCCTTTTCGGAACCAGTTGTTATCAATTCTTCAATTGATGTGGACGTGGCATTCATTGATTGAAAAAAGAAAACAATTATGAATCAAAAGCTGATGAAAAATAATAAGAACCTGGGGAATGTTAAGAAGCTTCAGCATCACCAATTGAGAAGCTATTAATGTCACTTTGGGGTACATTCCAAGCTGATTCATTCAATAATTGCCTTGTTTTCTCTAACTCTAAAAGTTATATTTCTTTCTCAAACACCAAATCATACTTTTATACTGTTGAAAAAAGTGGAATATTAAATTTACGTCTGTATTAAAGTCCCTATATTTGGAACTTTTAATTTAAGCATGCCAAGCACATGATTCAGTTGCTTGAAAATAACTATATTTCCAGGATCTAGTTAGCAATGGAGTCCCAGATTTAAGAATTTTGTATTTCCTTCAAGACATTTATGTTATGCCTGAAGCAGTACTGTTATAATCTCACACATATTTAACTGGCTATGAAGGTTTAAAGCCATGCTATTTGTAAATATTTTTGACTTATTTTACTTAGATTTTTTACACAATGATTAGGCTATCAGATGAGTCCCTTTTGGGAAATATAGTCACTGTGATAATGGTGTTTTTGGTTTAACAATTTACCCCCTTATGAAGCAACACAAATGTCAGATCAGAGTGAATATTATTGATGATATTTATTATTTAGGCAGATTACTCAGCCCTAATTCAGTTTCTTCTCAAATTCATTCATTAGCAATGGCATGTTACTGTGCAACCATGTGGAATAGCACTTTGAGATAACTGAGTAGCAAATATTTGTTTTATATTTTTAACTTTAAGATAACTGAGATAACTGAGTAGCAAATATTTGTTTTATATTTTTAACATTAGCTGAGAAAAAAAGACCAGATGCACATTGAAAGCAAGATCAAAACAGTGAGGTTTATCGGTAAGTTGATTTATTTACCACTGCATGCAATTGCAATTTGATAAGAATAGGGTGATTGACATTTACTGTATCAACGTCACTCTATTCATCCAGTCATTGACTCAGTGGTAATTTCAAACTGGGCCTTTATCCCAACCACCACACACCTTTTATGTAGACCCCACCTTAGGTAACTTGTTAGGTGATGTTGCAAGTAGCAAAACCTACCAAAAAGTCAGATTTTCAATTGGCTCAGTTGAATCCCCTTTTGGTACTGAATGAACACATCCATGTTATAGTAACTTCAAATGAAACTATAAACACCTCAGTGAGAAAATTACTAACATGTTCATTAAATTAGGAATCTGTGAGTTTTTGGTGTCACTGGAAACTCGCTACTTGCAACCCCACATTTAATAATAAATAAATTTATAAAGCATAAAAATCCAGAGAATTGTTCATGGTGCTGTACAGTTGATGAAACAGTATAGATGGGACTTCAGCCGACGTGTAAACACGTGCAGAGAAGGAGTAGACTTTATATCAGCTTGAATCCAGAGTCCAGGATCTGCAGCGTAAAAGGGCATATCACATTAATGTGATTCTGTGACAGGTTGATGTAGGTTAAGAGACAGACTCGACCGTAGTGTACGCCCAGGATTGTATATTTTGATGAGGTTGCTATGGAATGCTGGCACCATGTTGTGTACAGAATGATATGTCAGTAAGAGGATACTTGAACTGTCATGAAAATTCATTTTACATGAATGAAAATTAAGAATCAATCCTTGTGACAATGTTAGTAGAAGATGTAACAAGAAACAAAAATGGAGTTCGATACATGAAGGGTAAAAACATTTGAGTCAAAAAATATTTATTTCTTTGTTTTCTAGGAGAACTAACCAAATTCAAGATGTATCCTAAAGTAGAAACTCTGCAATGCTTGAAAGTAAGTTACAACTTGTTCTTCATTCGTCATTTGTGAATACTACATATTGATGAATAATTTCTATCAATAAGATGATAATATGTCGGTCAAGGGTTGTATGGACAGCTGTGCATAGATCTTGGAATGCCAGAAATGCAGTAGTTGGGGAATGATGTAGTGTAGGATGCTGCAGTACTGATTGCAATAAAGTGATCAATTCAAAGTTCAAATAAAGGTGGCGATATAAAATGTCTTAATGCTAGGAGTAGAACATTACATGATTTACCCCAGTGTTGACCATAAATTGTCACATATCTTTGTTGCTAATAGACATGCAGCAATACAAATTTCTTTTTGAATCGTTTCGTTTGTAAAAATTAAACCAGAATATAGGGATTCAAAATAATTGCAACAGTTGACCATTTATGAAAAGTAATAGTGTTTGATACTCTATAATCTTTTCTAACAATATCATCGGTTGACCACCCACATCATTGGAATATTTTTCGACCTAAACAGGACCTTCCATTATTGCAGACTGATTAAGTAATCATCCCAACACCTCCCCCCACCAAACGGGCCCACCCCTCGCACAACCCTGTCGACCCCATTCTTCCACAAAAATCAAAAGAACAGACCCCAAAACCTATGATATTGATCCAATTTAAAAAATAACCTTCATTTTCTCAAGGTAATTTTACAAATTTAATTGATTCATATGGGGAATACTCTCACCAACCAAGCCTATGTGCTCTCAAACATGCTCCCAGCACCCAAACATATCCTCATGCAAGGCTGTAACAGTTTGATACTGGATCACCTAACCTGCAAGCTCTAGGTTGGCTTGCTGTTTATCATATTAATGTGATATTTTATATACTATTTATGACATACATACATACAATTGCATTCTGGATATACTAATCCAATTAATGTCCTTTATTTTCAGTCGTTGGTGCAAGACTTCAGGCACCACAATATCGACATGGCCTGTGCCATGCTGGAGACCTGCGGGCGATTCCTCTACCGATCTTCCGATTCTCACCTTAGGATCAAGATTCTACTGGTAAATGTTTTCTGCCCATTTGCAGGGATCACTCATTGTCAGTTTCTTCATAGTTTGTTCCTTTTTTTTACCAACACATGCCACATTATCATTGAGTTCATGATTGTGAGTGTGTTTCGTTGGTTGTCAGATTGGTCTAAAGGTATACAATTCTGGCCCAAAGTGAAATTTTACAGACCTCTCCATGCAATTTGTGATTGGTCGAATCCCAATAAGCCATGCTGAAGGCAAAGAGGAATTTATGCCGTCACAATGACCTGTGTGTGCATCTGAGACACTTTGCTTGTAAGCATGACAACTCAATAAATAAGGTCCATTTATAAGGCCCATACTTGGCATTTAGCTTTGTCATAATGAGTGCAAGAACCCTATTGTTTTGGTGGAGGTCAAAGGTCAGCACCGTAACTTGACAAGGCAAACTAATACAATAATACAAATTAAAACTAATACAGAAAAAAAAAAAAAGTGTGCCTCCAGGGAATGCTAGAATTTATAAAGTAAGGCTAATTTAAATTTTGGTACTCTTAAGAGGCATGGAATGTCAACACAATTTGTGCTCATGTTGTGTTTAATATGATTTACACATCAATTCATGGCCTTATATATCAATAGGAGTAATGAGTCTAAAACCAGGAATGACCGGATCCCTCCATTTTCTTTCAGGATATGATGATGACTAAGAAGTCTCGGATGCCGCTGGATGACAGACACAACACCATGATAGAGAATTCCTTCTACTACTGCAACCCCCCAGAGGTCCAAAAGGTCAGCCAAGTTGTCCAACAGAAACCCTTTGATGTTGTACACCACCCCCCACCCCAAATATCTGCATATCTGGCTATAGCCAAGTTCTTCAGTAATAGATGCCCCAGTGTTTGCATTAATTAAGGGGAGGGATAGCGGGATTCTCTCCCAAGAATGAAAAATCCCTCTCAAAGAAAAACTCCAGGAGGGGACATTTGCAAACACTGAGAGGTTCATTGATGTAGTACACCACACCTACCTAAAATATCTGCATATGTAGCTTCTAGATACAGATATATCAAATAGAATTGTTGTTTATATTTACCAAAATATTGTTACATGAACCGGGAACCTTTCAGTATCACCGAACATGTCATAGAGTGTTGCGCAATTCAGATGGTTTATCATGGAATATTGATGCATGAACTTGATTTATGCTACTTAAAGGTGTAATTGATTGATTAATGTTTAATATGTGCAGTGATTAGTGAAAGTTGTTGATCAAGAACCTGATTAAAAAAATAAGTAAAATTTGATTTGTGCAAGAAATACACTCTACACTTCTAAAAATGAACTTTACTGGGGCTATCATTGATTTCATTACCATCAATCAGTCTGTTAGTTCAGTTAGGGCACGTTCTCGCAGCCAATGAGCTTATGTATGACTTTGGTACTCCATCAAAACAAAGACTGCATAAACTACTTCAGAACTATATCAACATATTATACAAGCTATTGAATCCAATCAAGGTTTATGCTATTTTTGCTAAATGATTTCTCCTTATTTCTTTCCAGGCTGAGAGAAAGATCCGACCTCCGATGCATGAGTACATCCGTAAGCTTCTTTTTAAAGATCTCTCCAAGGTAACGGTGGAAAAGGTTCTAAAACAAATGAGGAAACTTGACTGGAAGGATGACGAGGTAACCAAAATATACTAAAGCCACCATATCACAAATTACTAAGTAGATCAAACTTGTTCAGCTGACTATAAATCTACAATCTGAAAATACCATGCTATGTTCTCATATCTTTAAAATCAACACATGTGTAATCTTGTAAAACCAAAGAGCATCATCTATTAATAACAACCAACCATTAATATGTGTGTGTGACTTAACGAGGAACACATTACAAATCATGCAATGCTACAGATTATATTTTTGCCTGCCTGTTCTTTCAGACGGTAGATATACATGGTGTATTTTTCATTTAGAAATAATTCAACACCCTGTTCAGTCACGCCAATGAGAGATTGGCCCATTTGTCATGTGGAGCCATACCATAACTGTTATAACACTATGGTAGCCTCCTGATGCACAATTGTAACTTGATTACCAAATCCTTTCCTTTTTCTAATGACTTCCATAAATATATTTTATCACTGATAAATGGTGGTAAATTGGTTTAATTTCTGGCAACATATTTTAAAATCCACAATGTCTCTTGCAGGTGAGGGTGTATGCCATGAAATGCCTCTCTGGTGTGTGGAACATCAAGTACAGTAACATCCACTGTCTGGCCAATCTGGTGGCTGGCTTGGTTGGGTACTATGACAGCGTGGGTATCAACGTGGTAGATGCCACACTGGAGGACATCCGAGCTGGCATGGAGGTGAGTGAGTCTCGTGGTTCTACCAGAGGATAACATTACAAGAATATAATATTTTGAGATTCATTTGGGAAGACAATGGATGAATATCTCAATGTAAATCATTGGAGTTGATGCCTGCCAAGTTCACAAAACCAAATTTAATTAATTTTAAAAAATATATATATCTTGTTATTATTTATTGTGGGGTATCCTTGTTCAAGAGGAGCAGCAAAATGTGAATCCAGTTGGTGCGTTTTAAAACTTTCCAGAATTGTTTTGGTTGGGAGGTGGTGACAGGTGGTATATTCCCTTTAACAAGTTTTGTTCAATTTATTTGAATTTGTTCAAATAATTTTCTTCAATTAATTTGAAATAAAAGTGATATTAAAAAAAAATGTCATTATTGTTTTATAAAATTTTTTTCCAGTTTCAAGTTTGAGATATTCATCCTAATATCTGATGTACTTAGTGCAGCTTGGCAACTTGGCCAAATGTTATAAATCTGATGAATGTTTTCTCCAAACTTTTGAGCATTCAATGTTGTGCTTCTTTGCCTCTTAAATGTGTCGTTACCGTATCTGTAAGTGTTTAGTGATGTGAAATGCCGATCCCTTCTTTAAAATACTTTTAGGTCATCTCTGCAATCTCCATTACCCCTCCCCCTTTTTTTTGTCCAAGATCAACACTCCTAAATTCAATCAGCGACGAGTGAGCATGGTGAAGTTCCTGGGAGAGTTGTACAACTACCGGATGGTTGAATCCACAGTCATATTCAGAGTCCTCTACTCCTTCATCAGATTCGGAGTTAGTTTAGTAGGTAAGCTGTTCCAACGTCAAAATTCTGAGTGCAATATCACCTTGTTCCATTATTTTGCATGGTAAAATGCTTCCGCAACTTTTTAAAATTCTTTGCCAAAAAAATATGTAGTCAATCAAAATAAGAATCAGAGGTTTATGATTTTGGTTTCCGTTTGTAGCATGTAAGCAATGTGAAATAACTCCCTGATTCTTCCTGAGCATCATGTATCCTACCATATGCAGCTATGTTTTAGTGTGTAATTATTGTGTGGGACTTGCTTGTACCCTTCGTGATTACCCACAGTTGTGGAAACTGTGAACCGTCATATTAATGAGAGATAAATTAAAGAACTTTAGTTCTGGAATGGGAGAGCTTAGGTTAATACACTTAATACACAAATTGTCAACTGTGCAGGGGTATGCTTTATAAATTGTTGATTTGGGCATTCTTATTAACCAAATGAATACTGAATCTCATTTCTGCAAACAGGCAATGCACAGAGACAATTTTGCCCAACTGAGGCAATGGCATGTCAATTTAGGCAAATTGATCACTTTTTGGTTCCTTGCTTTAGCAAAAGGAACCTATGTAGTCAGGTTGGTGTGTGTGCCCGCTGGGAGCGTTCTAACTCTATATCGGAAAGGTGCATGGAAGCCATACTTGGCCTATAGATCTGCCATGGTGGTAAGGGGTGCCCTATTGTTTTTGGTGACCACAAAGGTCACCTAGGGTCAGTTATCTTCAATAAACCGAAAACGCAACAAATGCAATAAGTCCCAGTGCCAAGGTCCGACACCGTTGATGCTTTGGGACAAGTTGTGAACGGGGTAGGGGAACTTTTTCAAACGTAAGTCATTTGCGTCTTTTTGCGATAACTTTAAAACAAATTGTCTGTTAGGGTTGGGAGTTGCGTTAATGTAATCCTCTCATTGATCCGCTTCCGGGTGACCTATGACCTCAGTTTGACCTTTGGTGACCTTTGGCCTTTTTTCATATTTTTGAATTCAAAATTA
>JAODFY010291095.1:0-13964 GCA_027580055.1 Paracaudina chilensis
TGTTATCGGGCCCACTCTATAGGGGAAATGTGGATGAAACTCATAGTTGGTATGTAGATCACCCATATTGAGTAGGTCAACCATATTGATTTCATAGAACTTGAGGTCAACACAGGTCAATTGCTGAAAACAACTCTATAGGGGAAACATGGATGAAATTAATAGTTGGTATGTAGATCACTCATATCATTATTGTATGTAGATTTCTCACAGTATGGAAATATAATCTTGACAGAAAGGAGTTATTTTTTTTTTAATCATCAGAATTTTAAATTTGAAACAGCAAGGAATCACAAAACCTCTTGGTTTCCTTGTTTTGCTTAAAATCCAAACTATTTGGTTGGCCAATCAAAACAACATCTGTTCGCTACACATGGATACTTCTTGAACTGTAGATAAATATAAAACGAATATAAAAATCAATTTTCCTGTAACAGAATCATTAGCGTAACAAACACACAGCATGAACAGATTGGATTTGCAATGTTTACATGAAGATTGGCAGAAATGATCTGTAACTAAACACTCTAGATTTTCAGCCCTTTAATTATTTAATTTTGTAAGTTCAGAGTTACATGAACATGTATAGAGGGATTGATAGAAGAATTATGTGATCAAATTGGAAGTATCATCACTATGGAAACTGGCCTTCGTAAAGGCTTAAAATGCTTTTAACTCCCAATCACTTTAAAACATCAGGAACAGCTCTAACACAACAGTTTACACAAATGCTTATTAGGGGTGGTGGTAAATTTGACTCCCGATTAGTTCTTTAGGTTTGTTGGATTTTATTTTTTCAAGGGGAAAGAAAATTATGCAATATTCTATTAATAACAGCTGAATAAAGGTAATAGATATGAACAGCTGTTGATCATTTCCTTTGAATCTGGCCATTCACGGCTCAAGCAACACAGCTACGAAAATAAAAAATGATGAACACAAAGTAATCTTAATGAAACTGAAATTAACAAGTACATGTTTATCAAGTTTAAGAAAGCCATCTCAATAAGTTTTTTACATTATGTTTAGGGAAAAATCTTTAATGAAATTCCTTTCAGACCTACCTAGCATATATTTTACATCGATTGTTTTAATTCAAACTAGTTTAAAACTGTCTTACGCTGTTTTATAACCATGCATTATTTTAATTGCTATTAGATTTTGTGCTGAAAAACAAGCACATCTTAAGCCCAATGCACACGGGCGTCATGAAACACAAAGGAAATCTGTTTCGCCCTTGTTTCAGGTTTTTGTTGATTCTCACGCATACGAGTGACAGTTCAACTATAAATTTTCTAAATCACAGGACCAAGTTGGGTTCCATGGAGGTCGTCACATTGCAATCATGTATCATGGCCGTGAATGCTGATTGGTTCTCCCTCTAAACTTGATTTGTGAAACAGGCAACACACATGGCAGGCCAAAACAGTTGTTTCGCGAAACAGCTGTTTCGAGAATCAAACAAGTTTGTTTCGTGAAACACTGTGTTTGGCGAAGCAGTGTTTTCTGTTTTTGCCCAATGCACACGGACCGTCATAAAACACTGTTTTTGTTTCATGTTTTTTTACATCTGTGTGCGTTCGGCTTTAGGGTGATATTTTAACCGTATATTCCTCAAAATTTTCACACACGTGAAGAAGAATAAAAACATGCCTGATTCCAAAGTTTATATGTTGTTTTCAAACCCTTAATTATTCTCAATTTGAGGTATCCATGCTTATTCAGGGTGGGGTCACTTTCTTCCCCCCCCAAAAAAAAAAAAAAAAAAAAAAACACCCACACATTTAGTAATGTAGGAACTTTGATTCTGTAAATTATTAAGACAAGTGAAAATAAAAACGATACATTTTGAAATGAAACACGTTTTCCATGGTGCAGGAAGGAATCGTTTATTTCAAACTTTAATTATGTAAGTGTAACTACTGTTTATGTTGTTGACCCCCAAAAAATGTTTGGCTAAGTTTTAGCTAACTATATAACCTTGTGATTGGATGCCCTGGTATTTTACCATCCTTACAGAAAGTATGTTGACTGCATCACTCCACATATCTACTTTAGTAAAATAAAAAAAAGGTACAACAAATTGACAGGAAATGTATCATTTTCAAACCTTAATTACAAGTCACAAGAAATGAAAAACATTTAAAACAAAGAAAATGGCTAAAGATTACAGCATCTTTGGAATACACTATTACACCCACTATACACATTGAACCACCTTCACCATGCAGAGAAGAACAGAGGGAACCTGAAGGGTTTGTGGGGTGTGATCTGTGTCAGGCATCAGGAGCCTAACTTATGATCCTTAGTTTGTGGTAGTCCATGTGAGTTAACATGTGCTATCAATTTTTGTTTGTTTTTGTTTATTTATCTTTTTGATTTGCAATATGTCACACCCACAAGGATTCAAGTGACAACCATTATGTTTATTAATTTATAAAATTTTCTTATTTTATTCATTATGGTATTTTGTATTCAATATTGTATTCATTTCTTTTGTTAATTGTCAGCATTTTATTTTATTGCATGTGGAACATGAAATGAGTATATAACATTAATTTTACAGGTTCGTGGAGGAGGACTGTTTTGTGTTTAATATTTTTAGAATGATATACCCTGTAGGGCCCCAATAAACAATCTCAATCATAATGAATATAGACTTTCAATAAAAATGTTGATGTATGGAACAGATATGAATGTTACATTCATTAAAATTGTGGGCAACTCATATAGACTTCACTGGATGGTGATAAAAAAATAGACACAATGTTCATTGAATGATGCCACATGGGGGTGTTCAGGAATTTTAGGTCAAAGGTCATTTAGGGGTCACTTGAGGCCATTTACTGAAAATACTTAAAATATGTTGACTTCCATAATTATAAAATCAATGTTGATCAAGTAGACCGTTATGATCATTGCATATTTGGGCATTTACCAAATTTAGGTCAAAGGTATTACAAGTGGTAATTTTTGGCAAAAAATCAAGTTAAAATTGCTTTCATGGAAATTTAGTGAACGTTAAGATGTAATGATCCTGGGGTAAATAGAACCATTCGTCCTGTTCATTGTATGTAACAAGTTTCCTTCTCTGTGGAATGGCACACTTTCCAATTTAATTTGCATAAACTAATGTTAAATTCTGTCAGACAAAATTAAACACAAAGAGATTTTTTTTTAAAGAAAGTATATTTTCAGCTCCCTACAAACACGTTGCTTTAAGAAATAGTCAATTTTCCAAAACTTATTTTCCATACCATGTTCAAAGTTTTGGTTAGCCTTACGTTGCTGTAGGAAATATCCATAACCCATTGGTGACCTTGAGATTGCAAATCGCTTATTTCACACTTGCCTACACACAGGTGTACAAACCTGAGGGGAAAGGTTAAAAGCTATCATAAAAGTTGAAAAGGGTCAACAACACACAACTGCCAGAGGGGCTTTTCTTTAATTTCTTCAAAAAAATGAGTGATATTATTAGAGTTTAATCTCTGCCATTCCATCTTCCAAATATGATTGCA
Organism: Paracaudina chilensis; assembly: GCA_027580055.1. Lineage (NCBI taxonomy): Eukaryota > Metazoa > Echinodermata > Holothuroidea > Molpadida > Caudinidae > Paracaudina > Paracaudina chilensis. The sequence continues at coordinate 3,522 of JAODFY010291095.1, forward strand.
GAAGGTTGTTTTCTTATGAAAGAAGGAAAGATCCTGTCAAAACATTCAAATTATCAACTGAGGCAACACCTCCCGGTTATGAGTGTGATGTTGATCGCCTATATTCATATACAATTTGGGAACAAGAAGGTCAAAGGTCATTGTTGTATTACATAGTTACAAGTGATGTGATATTAACACAATTTTGTATGATGCTGAGCTACAGACAAAATTATTGCGAGGGCCCGACCTGACTCTCGATGCCACTGCTCATAAATGCTGATAAGGGGTGGGGGTCTTGGGGGGAACCTCAACTGATTTTAAAATTAATGCTTCCATAGCCTTTTTAATTTTCACAATATGACATTCCACTTTTGAAAAAGAAATGATTGATACCCTTACGTACCTTGCAATTATTGAGATAAAAATTATGCAAACCATGGATGTAGGTTATTCGATATTTACAATTTCAAATTATGGTAGCAAACAGTTTGACATGAACCTGGTGTAACGGTCTAAGATCATATACTTGTGTTTTTTATGTTCTGCTTGTATATGGACAATGTAAGCTTTACACCAAAGATAAATTCTTAAAATAGAAAGGAATTCAGAACCTGGGTGGTAAACTTCTACTTGGGTTCAGTTTATAGATGTTTTATTAACAAAGTGCTGCATCAATAAACCTATTTGAGCTAGGTTTATGTTTTGTGTTCTTTTCTAGATTGATGTATGTTCATTTTGCAATAAAAGATGGCGTGACCATGTTTAGATCTGAAGTCTGAATTCAATTCAAACATTTAGTTTTGCCAACAAATCAGCTCATGGATAGGCTTATGATATGTACCCAAAGAAAGAAACACTGAAGAAGAATTTTAGAAAAAAAACATCACTGAAATCAGATTTTATAGAGTAGTTTGTGTATCAGGATAATAGCCTAGTTATGTCAATTATGCAGACGAGCACAATGTTGCTGATTTATCAGATTTTATACAGTAATGTGTGTGTGCTAGGATAATAACCTAGGTACATGTATATGTTGTATGCAGACAAGAGCACAATTCTGCTGATTTGTCAGATTTTATACAGTAATTTGTGTGTGTTAGGATAATAACCAAGGTATGTCGCATGCAGACAATCACAATTCTGCTGATTTATCAGATTTTATACAGTAATGTGTGTGTGTTAGGATAATAACCTAGGTATATGTTGTATGCAGACAAGAGCACAATTCTGCTGATTTGTCAGATTTTATACAGTAATGTGTGTGTTAGGATAATAACCAAGGTATGTCGCATGGAGACAAGTACAATTCTGCATATTTATCAGATTTTATACAGTAATGTGTGTGTGTTAGGATAATAACCTACGTGCATGTTGTATGCAGACAAGAGCACAATTCTGCTGATTTGTCAGATTTTATACAGTAATGTGTGTGTGTTAGGATAATAACCTAGTTATATTGTCACTTATCATCTGATAAGGGGATGTAGGGCAGGGGTATTGGTATACAATACATCACTTATCATCTGAAAAGGGGATGTAGGGCAGGGGTATTGGTATACAGTACTTCACTTATCATCTGACAAGAGGGTGTAGGGCAGGGGTATTGGTATACAATACTTCACTTATCACATGTCAAGGGGGTGTAGGGCAGGGGTATTGGTATACAATACTTCACTTATCACCTGCCAAGGGGATGTAGGGCAGGGGTATTGATATACAATACTTCACTTATCTGACAAGGGGGGTAGGGCAGGGGCATTGATATACAATACTTCACTTATCATCTGAAAAGGGGATGTAGGGCAGGGGTATTGATATACAATACTTCACTTATCACCTGCCAAGGGGATGTAGGGCAGGGGTATTGATATACAATACTTCACTTATCATCTGACGAGGGGATGTAGGGCAGGGGTATTGATATACAATACTTCACTTATCATCAGATAAGGGGGTGTAGGGCAGGGGTATTGATATACAATACTTCACTTATCATCTGAAAAGGGGATGTAGGGCCAGGGGTATTGGGATATTATATAACTTTGCATATTATGTGTGATTGCTTCGGTCTCTATATTGGAATTCCCTGTGAGGGTAAACCGATATAGGCCTCGTAGGGAAACCAAACACTCTAGCGCACTGTAAAAGGCAATTAACAATTGTTTCGTTTGAGATTTTTATGAGCAATAAAAACATACTCAGCACGTAGTTGTGCCCGTCTGTGATGGTCCTTGGCTCGGTCAGTCATATCACCACTGTAGTATACGCTACCAGGTCCTGATGTCAGACCCGTCTAAGAATGTCATTGGAATTCAAAGAATGAACTTGGTGAGGGTACAGCTGATTGGACTGACTCCTTCAGTATGCTCAGCACACTGCAGGTACCCTGACGATGACTGATTCCGTCAGTCGTAGTGTCTGACACTTAGTATTACATCTGGTACGGTTTGTGCGTGTCGGTGGTGGTAGTACAGTGCATTGATATGATAATGATGCTAGCAAGTAAATACAGACTGTAACGACGGTGTTGAAACAGCTGGCAGCAGAGGGGTATATAAATAGATGAGGATCAAAGGATCCACAAAATACAAGAGGGAAGTGACGATCATCCATATAGTCATTCCAAGTTTAGTAATAATCAAAGAAAATAAGTGCCTGAGGAAGCAGTAGCTAAGTAGGCCTACATGCTAATGAAAACTAATACTCTGAAATATGATAGGAAAATAAGGGGCATGATATTTTGGATGGAAAAATATATTATTGGTTTAGAAGAGCTTGGGCTCTTGTTGAAGAGAATTATTTAAAAAAAAATCTTATAGTACCGATAACATTGTTTATTATTATCTGTTCCCCCAAAAATATATGTTTGGATAGCATACTCCAACCCATGTGTGCTCTGCATAGTAATCCACCCTACATGGGTATTATAATTATAGGCAACAGCACAGATGGGCAGACATGTTTTTCTCTGATTTAACCCACCAAACCCCAATTTGTTTGTTTGGTCTTACAGAGTAACTAGTGTATCTTTAATTCTAAAAGAAATAATGATAAAAGAAATTTGCCTGATATTGTTGGTAAAACAATTAAAATTTCACACAAATAAGAATTGATATATGCATGAAAACCAAGGGTGTAATGATAGAAATGTCAGTTATTAAATAAGACAAAGAAAATATTATATAAAACAATATGAAAACAAGATGAAAATGTGTTAGTAAGTTTCAAACACAATGTCCTCTAATAAACAGCAATCAATTGTAACCATAACAACTACACCTAACAAACTGCCCCAGGGATAGAAGCATTCTCTCCCAAGAATGAAAAATCCCTCTCAAAGAAAAAAGGTGGGGAGGGGGGACATTATCCCTCCCAAAAATTTGGAACTGTTCAATGCAGCTATATGTAGGTCCCTCTCTTTGTTCCCAAAATTCTCTTCCAAATTTGAAAAGCTAGCACAAACACTGCTATATACATGTACAGTGTATGTAAAGTAATAATGATGCATTGTTAAAACAAGAAAATATCCTTTGTATTTGTACATTTTGAACAATGCACCCTCTTTAATAAAAAAAAACATTACATATCATCATTGCCATCACTAGTTGTGATGTAAGAGTCTGTTTGTGGGAAATGTCCGTAAGTTATAACAAACCAAACAACGCTATATATGTAAAACAATAATAATTCATTAGAAGGAAAATGAAAAATGTATATTTTGATGGTAATTTTAAAGAATTACCATAAATTTCAAATGGTCACTGCATTCACATAGTTGTGATGCAATAAACAGTTGGTTTGGGTGACATCCAATGAGTAATAACCTTGCTATATGCTATAACACACCTTGCTATATGCTTGTGTACCGGAATATGTCACTAGATTAAAAATGAAAATATCCTGTGTTTTGGTAGATTATCAATAACGTCAAATTTTCAATTGACTCAGTTGTACACTTTTGAAACTATGAATGAACACATCCATGTTGAACACATCAAACTTCAAATGCAGCTAATAAACACCTCAGTGAACAAGTTTGTTACATGTTCATTAAATTAGGAATCTGTGAGTTCTCAGTGTCACCAGAAACTCATGTGAATTTGCTACTTGCAACCCCACCTTTAAGAAATATAAAGTTTCAGTCATAACAATCACATGTAGATTATTGCCCTCATAGGAACAGTCCATTTGGGGTGATTTAAAGAGTTATATAACACACCTTGCTATAGTAATTTAATAAGCATTGGGTTTTACCTGTTAGCGTAATAATCGTGTACGGGACGTCATCGCATGGTTCCCCCTGTAGTTTCCTTTAATGTAAGTCGTCTCGAGTGTGTGCGCGGAATGTCTTACATTAAAGAACAGCATGTGTTAATAAGCTCTTGTCGCTGGAGATAAAATAGAAAACTGATTTTAATTTGATTTTGCAGAGTGATATCATCTGCATCCTGAATAGCGTAACTGGTTAGATTTGAATTCGGTAGGAGGGAATATTTCATGGTTGACAGGGTCGGTGTTCATTACACATTTAAATAATTTGATGTATTGGGCTGGGTTTGACCTACAGTATAGGGCACCAACAGCAAGGTTAGGGTAATAATCGGGAAGATGTCTTATTGAAAAGGGGCCATTTTCCCGGGATTAAATTTGTTTGCAATGAAAAACAATGTCCATTCTGTAATATTCATTGATCATATTTCATTCAGGTTAAGCCAATAGTATTTTTCATCTGTGTTTTTGTCTTGCATATAGGTAATGGCTAAATGATCTCGTGTTTAGGTGATGTTCATTTATCTATCATAATGTTTTTGACAATTTTACATTTTCTACCCTATTGTTTTTGGAACACTTAACAGCTGCTTAAAACTACTTAAAATATATTAATTAGTGGTACTCTTTTGATCCTAGCAGTACTTTTATCACTTGAGGCAAACTGACATGTAGTACAAGCACACACATGTCCAGTACATATAAAGTTCACACATAATATGCACAGACAAGGAAACCTTATATAAGTTGAAACTGAAACAAGCAGAAAAGAAAACAATTGAAAAGGACAAAATATAAATATTCATGAGGTCAAGGTTCATCAAGGCCTAATATCACATTATAACTAAACAGCTTAGACTGTATGCACATGATGCAATTGCAAAACTAATATAATCTTATACATTAGCTACTCAAAAACATTACCATTAACACAAATTCTAGAAAGTAAAAGAAAACAAGAAATTTGAATGCCCCCATATGACCCCCAAAAAGCAAATACCACTCAACTCAAAAGCATTGTGAATGCATATTCATGAGTTCATCTCCGTACAATCCTGCATATTCATGAGTTCATCTCCAATCCTTCATATTAAAGACTCAATAGCTCTCACACTAAATATGCTAGAAATCTGCTAGACTAGCTCATTTTCTGATAGGTATGGGGTTTCGACCAATGACAAATACCATGGGGGAATGTGGTGACATTTTGCGATTTTACTTTGGGTAAAACCATCTGGAGAATGCTTTGAAAACCTCCAAATGTTAAAAGAATCCTTCGAAAACCTCAATGTTAAAGGAATCCTTGCGATAACTTTTCATAGAAACCAAGATCCTGCTGAGACTAATCCATTAATTTTTTTATTTTCAGGATGACCCCATGACGAACCTGAATTTGGCTTTTGAGGTAGCTGAAAAATACCTGGATGTTCCCAAAATGTTGGAAGCTGAAGGTATGCTTGGTTTATAATTTACAGTTATTACTTGTTCCATTCCTTTCTTTATATTGTGTTTGCATTTGTCAGATTTTTAAAGGTAAGTCCCCGCTCCTGGATGTGCTATGTCGTCATCTGTTTTGTGTGGGGTTTCAACCAATCATAGAAATTCCTTTTGGGGCCTTCTGTTGTCTTTAGGTATTGTCTGCAGGATCCCTACATTTTGTGATCACGATGATGTCAAATATTTGATGGAGGTTTTGACATGCTCCCAAGTTGATTGTAAATAGCTCAGCATATTTAGGGGTTGGGGCCATGCCCCCTCCTCCCCGACTTTGATGCCGAAAAATATAAAATAAAAAGTATAAAATGTAAATTTCACTGCGAAAGATGTAGCACAAGATTTTATGCTACTGATCGTGTTTGAATTTATTCATACTTTGAGTGACATTTTTATACAAGCTGTTTGTCATAATTCTACAAATAAATTTGTGAGTCATTTGAAACAACTGTACATATATTTTAAACTACTAAAGGTCTACATTATTGTCTGAAGGGAAATGAGCCTTAATGTGATTTGCACTGTGATTGCTCTGCAAAACACGTAAAAAATATCATTGTTACTCTACAGTAGTACAAGCCTTAAAGAGAAATAGAACAGGAGAATTAGAGCCTACACCTTTGGATTTGGTGATTTAATGTTCATGTTCTCATGTAAATTACATCATACTAACATCTTAAGACCCAATTACTTGCTAATTATGCACCAGTGATATATCGCATGTCATAATTAATTGGTAAGCCTGTCCAATAACTAACTATTCACATCATGAATATAGGAAAATATTATTGTTAACTTTTTTAAGTCAACATAGTTGTCTAAAAACAATAAACATGTTAAATAATATGATTGTAGCATTGGAAAAATTGTATCGTCTAATAATGCATATATGTAGTGTAGTTACAAATTAAATACAACTTGATGCGTGTGGAATGCCAGGCGGGCATAGCAGCCCTGGGGAGTATAAAGTATATATATGTAACATTTGGTGCTGCAGACTCGGCATAGTGTGCAGGGTTCCCCACGAAATAATAATATTGCCTGCGTCGTAGCGCTGCTCCGCGATTTCAATCTGTCCGTCAGTCCTTGTGATGGTCGTTCAGGGACGTGTCTGATGCAACTGGACGACTGTTAATGTCGCACTGTTGGTGTTCACGGGAATTCTTCAGGATGTGTGCATGAATCATGCTTTGAGCTAATGTGTCGTAAAAGAGAGATGAGGAGCAAATGATTGTAAATCTAATTTTGAATATTTAACAAACATTAACATGAGTTATATTAGGGCTGAATGTAAATCTCTGGACTTAGTACTTCTCTTTCATTTCTCAGAATCTTTTTTGACTTGCTAAAATATAATTACTATTTAGTGGGTAGTAATGTGCACATTGATAGAGATGGTTTACCATACAAAGAATTGTGATGATTTTCTTTCCTCAGAAATTGTGAACACCCCCAAACCCGATGAGAGGTCTATCATGACCTACGTGTCCTCTTACTACCACGCCCTCGCTGGAGCACAAAAGGTATTATAAAAATGACATATATACGCCAGGAACCTCTTCTGAACAGGGTTGCCAATTCAGTATTTCCTGGACCAAATCTGGCATTCAGCCATTTTTGGTTCCTTGCTTGAGCAAAGAAACCTATGCATTCAGGTTGGCATGTGTGTGTGTGTGTGTCTGTCTGTGATGCTTGTCCTTTAATACTCTCTTATACTCAATATGGGAAAGGTGGATTGAAGCCATACTTGGATTATAGATCGGCCTTAGTGAGTAGGTGTGCTCTTTTTTTCTTGGTAGTCTTATCATCAATATTATTGAGGTCAATGTCACAATTTTTTGGTAGGGTTCCCCGTTCGTAGCATGTACATGATCGAGTGCAATTTTATGCATATTGATGAGGAAGAGGGGGGCTTATTGTATCTAGTATTATGGCAGTTATGGCTATATTAGGGCAATTATGGGCTATCATACAAACCAGTTCAAATCCCCACTGGCATCAGTGTGTGTATTAGTACCCAATAATGTTGACATTTAGTGAGACATTTATTAAAGGCAATGGAGATTTTGAATGATTCTGGCTCTGTTTGGATGCTATCGATGTCAATGAATATGTAATCATTGAATTTGCATTGCTACATTGTGTGTGTAATTGTACCCAATAATGTTGACTGTCAATGGAGAAATTTGGTAACGTTTGCAATGGTAAGTCAGGTTGCATCCAATCTTGATATTCTGGTAATCTTGGTTTTTGGTTACTTTAGCCGGTACACATGGGCCTAAAATGTTTTGAACCTTTTTTGTCCCAATTTTTGATGTTGGCTAATAATGGGTACATGTGGCCCAATCATTATTTCCACCATTTGGGCCCAAACTTGCTTAGGCCAAGCATTGAACTTGGCCTTAAGACAGTTTGGCATGTTATTAATAGATAAATAGGTCCTCCATTGAATGCCACGTAAACTACAGTTTCTAAACATTATTGTTCCCTTATTACGTGTATGTTACATGTATGCAATCAATATACTAATACTACTACTATAGGCCTATCGATGACAAGACCAAGTATTCATCAGTGCAATCGATATGGAAAACATTAAGTATTGGGTTTGGAGTATTGGTTCTCTTTTATTAAAGGAAAAGACTGTGGTGATGAATTTGATGTTGATGAGTTACATGTTGCTAAATATTTACCATCAATTTATACATATGAACCTTCCCAGACAAAATGGCATCAAAGCACAAGTAACAGCCCAAAATATTCAATAAAATGCCATTTTGTACTACCCTTTGTATGTTGCCCATGTTTAATGCCACTGCTATAAGTGGCTGCTGACGTTTATGCTGATACGACGGTTCTTTCCTTTTAGGCTGAGACTGCTGCCTCCCGTATCGGCAATGTACTCAACGTGAACCGGGAAAACGAACAACTAATGGAAGAGTACGACAGACTAGCCAGCAGTGTAAGTGAGGGGTCGATTTTACCCCCAGTCAGTCTTTAGATGACTATTTTCTATCATAGATGCGCGAAAATGTGAGAGAGGATGATGACCCAGGTGGTCAGTAATTTGTAAAAGAAGTTTCAATGATCCTCACTATATGAGAGAGATTGTTAAAAAAAAAAAAAAATCATATTTTAGTTTGGATAATTCTCTGTTTTGTCTGAAATTACAGTTGTTCCGCTTAAAAAAAATAATCCATTATACCACACAGGTAACCATAATGAGCTTGCTGCCATCTGTGTTAAAAAAAGGACAAACCAGTGAGTGGCTGCTCTCACTGAAAGCAGTATCAATATACTTGTGTGGCATCTTATATCACAAGATGGTAACAAAAAACTAGTCATAGTTACTTGTGCGTTTTGTCGGTTATTACCTCACAAGAAACCATGTTGACAACTACATTTGGTCATTCGGTTCATCTCTGTAAATATTGGGATAAAACCACAGTGAATCACCTGCACTCACTGTACACAGTATCATCACTATTACCATTAGGTGTCCTTTATCACAAGATTCTAACAATAAAGTAAGCATAATTGCTTCTGTATTCAGACAAACAACATTTTCTACTCACTGTTGTTAATTCTGTAGTCTCCATATTTTGCAACATTATATACATTGTTGTGCTAAAGTGAATTCATGTGCTGTGTAATGCGTTTCTCATCGATTCCTTGCTGGAGATGATGTTTTTTATTTTTTATTTCAGCTCCTAGAATGGATTAACCGAAAGAAGCCGTGGCTGGAAGATCGCTCTCTGCCTGAGATGTCAGTACCAGCACTCCAGGTATGCAGCGCCCTCTCTTTTTTTATTTCCCTTTTCATGTTTGCTCAGCAAACCCTAAATAATAGATAGGTTGGAAAAATCACATTCTCTTAAAAGGGCCGTAACATAATACCTTTGAAATGTATCTTGCTGAAATTATTGAAACCATAAAAAAAAAACAGTTAACCCAGTCTCACGGTGAGGAGTTACAGCTTTAAGAAATTATTATTTTAAATCACTGAAAATTGTTCGTAAACAAACTGAGAGTCATTATTTTGGATCAGTGTCATACTTGACAGGAACATCAGTCATGATGTATAGAGGTACCATATCGCTTTTGTTACCCTTGTCATGACTATTAATGATTCGTCTGTGCCTGGCGTAAAATCCTTCAAATTTGTACCATCTTCAACACTGTATGTACACAGGTAGATATATACCAACATGCTTAGATGATCACTCTCAATCTTGATTGCCACTACATCAATATTAACGTGCAGGCAAATAAACTTCTCATCCCATCTGAAAGAATCATGTTATGATTGTGTTATCAATTCTGAATGATCCTTAAAGGTGGGGGAGCTCGTAGGAAATTCATGTGAGTTTCGCGTGTCATGCAAAACCCACAAATTCACCAGTTATGTACATAAAGGTAAAATTGTCTTGAAGTGTTTATAACTGCATTTAAAGTTGATACAACATAGAAACGTTCAATGGAAAGTGTTTCAGATTTTGCGAAAGAACCTCATTGAAATGTTTCTTTTGGTAAGTTTTGCTACGAGCGCCCCCACCAAGTATAGGTTGGTCAGTGAATTTATTAACCCATCATCATATATTTCCACAAAATTCTCAAGAAACACAGTTGTTGTGGTGAAGTCTTCATTCAGCCTTTTATTTCACCAAAAAATATTAAATAGTATTAGGCAAATATAAA
>JAODFY010291205.1:0-13963 GCA_027580055.1 Paracaudina chilensis
ATGGCAAGACAACATAAACAATAATAACCCGTCACAATGATCTTAATTACCACTCCTGCTTAAATACCAAGAGAGCCACGTCAGGAACAGAATGAATGTTAGACGACAAAATATAACTAATCGCTCATAAAGATAATCATATGGACAATTAAATGTAATCCATATGAGCCACTCAACACATCATAATATGATATCCTTTATACATAAACAGGCACGGAAACAGTTTTGCAATAACAGACCTATAACTTCGCACAACTGGACCCTACAGTATGTCATATTAATCACTGGGGGAATGATATAAACTGCCCATTTCCTCATTTCTGGTACAAACTACATCTGTTATCTTTAAGAATGGATAACAAGACTACATAATTATTTCTGCTTCTATGATTCAGAAAGCGAGACGTATTTTGAACACGATTCAATAATTTTTGAGGATTACTTGGCACCAAATACTATACAAAGTTGCGTTTTTGTTAAATATAATACAATTGAAATTGCAGGCGCTCTTCCAGATCACACCAGAAACAAAAACCAATTTATGTAGGTACGGTATCTTTAGAGTGCCATTTGCATCTTCAAATGACTGGTTACAGTTAGAATGAACCTCAATATTTGCCCCATCCTTTTCTGTACCTTTGGTCTCTTCCTTCCTAGTACATTAATATTCCTTAAATAATGGAAAATAAGTTTGCTTAATTCCCACATAATGTTAAATGTTTATTAAATTTGCACCCCCTTTTCCCTAAACATGTGAACAATTAAAGAACCTGACTGGACTGTACCATTATTGAAGACTGGCCAATCAAGAAGCAGCTCAGTATGAATGCTTATGAGGCCATATTTGAAAGGACACTAAAAGTTTGTTACAGTATGTAATAATGCACTTTAATAACAAGTAAATTGAAAAAGGATTAGGGAAGGGAAAAGAAAGAATTAGAAGATTACAAACTAACAATGCAGCAGTGTTTTGACTTTTCATAGGTAAGGAAAATATCTTGATGTAATCATGTACAATTTTAGAAGTAATTGAACTACTATGTAGACTACATGTACGTACATACATACTACATATTATACTGTAGACCTATAACACAGGCCTATATAGGTAAAGTATACACAGTCTGTAATGACTACAGTAGGCTACAATATAGAGGGTTGTACTGTCGCTACAGCTAGTGCAGGTCTCTATATATGGCAATAAAAATACCTTGGAAACATATTTTAGGAATGAGTTAATTTCAAGTGCAACTATAGCTAGATGGTTATATAGTTAGGATTATGACAGTATAGTAAGCCTACAATTACTGTTTAGAGATGATCAGATAGATTTCTGTAATGAGTCAGATCAGTAAGACTAAGAGCCACACTTTAGGCCTATAGATCTGATACATATATATGGTTACATTTTAATTTCCCTTGAACTTAAATTAGTTAAAGCTTTTCATGGCTTTTCACTTTTCAATGTTTGTTTTTAATTCATGATGACTACCTACGTACATTATGGAACCATGGAAATAGTGGCTTGATTGGAGATTTCTTAATTACCTGCCAATTTGTAGTTGGTGCCAATTATATGGCATGGGGGATCTGGAATGAGGGTTGTGGGCTTTGGGTGCCTGGGTGATTTCTGGGGTAGGATGTGGGTGTTTCCATGATGTAATTGTTTAGGGAAGATAAGCCTATATAATAATCTATTCTTCAATTGAGCCTTTAGTTTTAGTTGGAATTGCTGGGTGACATACCTACAGTAACATACAGGGGTAGCTAGCTACATAGGTACTAGGTATAGTGTTCAATTGACTGAGGGTATTACCTACTGTCTAAGATAGCCATATTACATACATCCATAGAGGTTGTTTCAGAAAATTGTACAAAACAAAAAATTGTGTATGTATGGTTGGACACACCTGCCAGACAGACAGATACAGGGATATTACTGCATGTTCAGAGGCTCCACAATCCAATCAAAATATAACCAAAACACATATATGACACCACAGTTGTATATCTAGCCTATAATGTGTGTTTGCTGGGGCTTTGGTGCAATTATATGAAGTTCCCTCTGATATGGATTATGTAAAATAAGGTTGTTTAAGTTGGGACACCTAGCTTTCTTTGTATCATGAGTGAATGTATGAATAGACATATGAACTTGAAGGGACTTTTTTGTTCTCCAAAATTTTCTAGGGAGAGAGATATTTCCTCGGGGAAAGCACCCCCTTCCACCCTTTAATACGGGGAAACGAGCCGTGATGGGTACAGTGTATAGCGATATCTTCATATGTCCCTCATATGTCCCAACACTTCATGTACAATGTATAGCTACAGTACACTATAAGATTGAATTTATTACATTAAATTAATTTGGATTGTTATTTTCTCTTCACACAATACATTTTGCGGTGGATATTAAATTCTACATGGTGATGCCATATTGGGAAGACAACTGGAAGCTCAACACCCAATTCATCAATGATATCTGTGCAATTTATTGAAAGTTACAACACATTTTTTAACTTAATTGCACCTTTTTATAGTCAATTGGTTTTACTTCTTACATTAAACCTGCAATACCAACAATTAGTTGAAAATGAAATTATAACTTTGCCTGTTTCTGTATTTGGCATACAAGGAACTAACATAAAAACAAGGTGATTTTGCACATAATACATATTCTCAATGGTAATATTGAAATTTAAAGTATATGTGAAGGATGAAGGATTAAGTATTTCGGTCTTTGTATTCACAGCTTAGTATTCCGACAAGTATTCCATTAGTCTTCCTGTTAGTATTCGACAAGTATTCCCAGATGTAGCTCATTTTAATATTTTGGCCTGTGGGAAGACTTATTGCATACTAAGGGACTTGTGGAATACTACAAGTATTCAAACACTAGTATTCCGACAAATATTCCATAAGTCTTCCTATTAGTATTCCACAAGTATTCAAAGACTTAAGCTCATTTAAATATTTTGGCCTGTGGGAAGACTAATTACATACTAGTTAAGGGAATACTTCAAGTATTTGAGCACTAGTGATATTATATATGGGCTTGTTAATAAGTATTCAATCTGTTTTGGAATACTTATTTGGAATACTAAGGGAATACTTAGGGAAGCCTTAATATTTCTGTAAGGGTATTGATACTGAGCTGGGTTTGTCCAATGTTTTTGTTTTGGTTATAATGCAGAAGGCCAAGTAACCTATGCGATGAAGTTGGCATGTGTGTGTGTGATGTGACAGATTGCTCATAAACACGATATCTCAACAACAACATGTTGAATCAATGTCTTATGTAACAGTTAGATGCACCATGATGAGTAGATGTGCCCATTACGTGAATATTAATCAGTGGGCATAGCTTAAAGTAAAATTCCTAAAATGTCAATTTCTTTGCAACCGTATATCTGATCTGCTTCATATTTGGTATGGAAAATTCATCTAGTTAATCTGAGTGGGCGAGGCTTGATACTTAATTGCCTTAAAAATGGCTTGTAAACATGAAATCTTAAAAACAATATATTGAATTACTGTCATTTCAGTATTAAAATGTAGCTCAACTGATGGTGGCGCTTCACTTATATATAAAGGAAAATGGCCCCTGGTCCACATAAATAGCTGCTGATTGAGCAACTATATTTCAAAAGTAGTACTTTGTATGCAATTAATTATACTGTCTGCCAGCTGTACAATATGCCATTACATGTGCATGTGAAAGGGAATGGCCATGTAGCACTGTGTCTTAAATAGTTTACACTTTTTTGCATGTAAATTTGTAAAACATATACATACAACTGACTTAGGCCTACAAGGCCTGGGAAGTAGTAATCTGGGAGGCAGTTTTGGCAAAAATATTGTTGCTATGCTATGCGCCAACCGACGCTCCACTTAGATCTTGTAGATCACAGCCTCCTCCTCCATGAAATCCTTGAGCTCCCTCAAAATGTTTAGATTAGCCACACCACTGCCCCCATAACCCAAATTACTAATACCATATTAGATCGTACCAACCACACACCCACATCCTCCCCCCCTACACACAATGTAGTCCTGGCGGCGCCTCAAATTCCCCCAGAATCGCAAGCTTGATGAAACTATAGCCATTGGTGGCATCATTTTGCATCTAGCCAGGTTTTCTTTCGAAAAATCCCCGTAAACCCCTCCCCTATATCAGTCGGGGGGATTCACAGATTTGGCCCCCCACCTCTAACATCCTGTGCAGTCTAGTGTGCACGTCACTGGTTATATTATAATATTTAAGCATAGCTTACCTCAGTGCGTAAACACAGGTTCATGCATCATACGCATATTTAATGAAAAATTTGCATGCTATTGTTCACAATGTAAATTTGGAGTAATTATCTTAAATACTCATTCCGATACTGGAAGCACAACCTTCTTTTGTAGGGGATTGGATTCATGCCACAGATAGTTGAATGTGACCACCTTGAGTGATTCCCAGTGATTGGCAGTTGTTGCCCATTGACACGCGTTTTAATTTTGTTTTCTTATCCAGTGCGACAATCACAAATATCATGCAGAGGTCTGTGAAATTCACTGTGGGCTCTTGTCTTGTTTACGTACGCCGCTTAAAGGTCTACCATTCTTGCCGAAAGTTAATTTCACAGACCTCATAAAATTTGTGTTTGGTACATCAAAGCCCCCTGCATAACAGCAAATGACCAGTCTAACAGATTTCTAACCTACTCAGGGCTGGGGAGAGTTGTTTGTTGTTTGCCTTTACCATCATTTCTGTTTTCCTCTTTGCAGTAGCTGCAGCCAACCCAACATTGTCCCCTCATCTGGTAAATATAATGTTTGTAACTTTGCTAATGCTAACTGAACTTTATTCCCTTTTGACGTTTTCCCAGAAAAAGTAGAGAACCATTAAAAATGTAAGTGAAAAAAAAAACAGCAAATATAAACCTAGTTGCACCATAACTCCTTTGGAACAAGGTGAGAAAAAGAGAGAACTTAGATTTTCTCTAAAGAAATAGAGTGGTTCCTGGATGGGTGGTGGTGTCTGCCCCCAACACCGCTATTACATGATTAATTTGTTCTTTTAATAGTTTCAAAATGTTATTTTTTCAGAACACAAAGTACTTCAGTCAAAGTATTAGAACACTCTCAGCAAACAATCAAGGCCAACCCCAGACTAGTGAAGGGAAATATGTTCCAACTGCACCACACTTCAGAACCTCAGAGAACAGAAAAACAAGGTGAGAATGTGTATGGGATAGTACAGATTAGTGACATCACTGACAGACACCAGTGGGTGGGTCACACTGTACCACTCTGCTTCACACCCACCCCAACCACAAATCTATTGTTTTCTGTTAACTGCATGCACATCTTTATTCAGGCTGATATCTCTGTGCGGCAGTAGAAGATCTTAAGATTGGCAGTTAATGGAGTCTACTAAAATGTATTTGAATTGCTTACATAATGATCCAAATGAACCAATGGACCAAATATTAACAACCTGAACAAATTTGTATTTCATGAAAAGGAAATTACCAAATTGTGATGCCATTCCTTGCCAGAGTATGCATATAGTCATATAGGTTGGTTGCTAATGCATTTTCTACAGAAATTTAAAGGACAAATGAAAGGACAAATTTGTGTGTAGACAAACTGGTGCATATGAAGTTCTGTAAAGTATGAGCTTCAACACTGTGGCGAAGCAAGGTAGTGGGACGGCCAATGATAGCATACAATATTGGCCCGAGGTGGGACACTTTCTAATGCAGAACGCCATCATTGATTGGCACATTGTGTACATAGTAATTGTGCTAAATATGCCATTTTTTTTTTCTTGACATATCCTATTAGAAATATTTCTTTGAGCATGATGCAATTTCTGTATTCAAATATTGGCATACTATTTAAAATTGATATGGAACAAATCATGAAAATTATAAAGAATATATATATTGTAACTATCAAAAGTGACATTGTGATATGGGACCTTTACAGTGGGTGGGGTATTTCCTTCCCTTATTTATCACAGATTTCTTTTGTGTGTGGACTATTTTTTTAAATATTTTTTTTTGTAGAGAGCAGGAACCAGTTGACTGTGATCATCAAGGTTCAAGTGATGAGCATAGTTCAGCATCTAAGACACACTGGATGACCCATCCAATATGGTGAGTGAAACAACCCCATAGATGTGTAGACAACTATATCAGTTGGATATCATATGAATATTCATAAACATGGAAAGAACATATAATAAGTTATAACATGCATGTATCTGGAAACAGTTCTGTACATTTACATAAATGTCATGCATTTCACACATGTTTTCATCCCATGTCAATGAAATGTGGAAATAAAGGGAAATAAATTCATTTTGAAACACACAAGGATGAGATGAATAGTCTAATTTACATATTGTATAGCATCAGTGGTGATTAATAGACTGCATGGCAGTTGCTAGGGCTTGTATTGGGCTTGTTGGCAGGTTGTGGCAGCCACTGTTATATCCCTAGGGATAGAGACGCGCACATATGTGTGGGTTGAATAAAGTGAGGATTGTGCACATGTGTGTGACTAGTTACTGATTAACAAGGCATAAGTGTCATTTGAACCACAAATACACATTTGTGTTTGGAACCTTTAACACAACCTAAAACAGGTGAAGATGACATGTGCACTCAGCCAATAAAGTTTTCACTTTATTGTTTTATCTTGCAGGTCTCAAAAGGAGTTGGATTCCATCGAGATCACTCATGTAAAACCTGTGGGCTTTGTTGATTGGGTGAGCATCGTGTGACATGAACTACTGTATTTGTGATCCAAAGTGATTTTGGTTCCTGTGCTTCATGCAGGCAATCATCAAAAGCTTTGAATTCAAGTTGTGTATGTGTGTATGTGTGTGACACTTTGAGGTTGTGAACATGATAGCTCAAGATACACATGCAGGATTGGTGTCATACTTGGTATATATATGTTGATCACTACAACTTGTATTTGCATCCTGGTTTAATTAACTGCACTGCTAGTCATGCTTTTATTTTTTTATTCCTGGCTTCAGCCGAGGAATCTATGCGATCATGACTGCGTGTGTATGTGTGTGGGTGTGTGTGCGTGTGTATGTGACGGAGCTTGTAATCAAGCTTTCTCAGTGGGGGAAACTAAGATGTATCTCACATTTGGTATACAATGTGGCCATACTGAGTAGACTAATGCTATTTATTTCACAAGTGTTCAAAGGACAAATTCAATAGGAACAAAAGGTCCTCGGACGTTTGAACAATGGTTAGGGTATTGTCAGGTTAGAGCGCGGACAAAGGAAATAACAAAGGAGTCCTCAGACATAGTGTAAAACCCACCTGTGTATGTGTATGACACCTAGCTTGTAACCACACTAAGCACGATGCAAGGTCTGGTAATTCTTATAGGAGGTAGATTGCCCATAATGAGTAGACGGTTCCTATTGTTTTTGGTGGAGATCAAAGGTCATCTGAGGTCAGCAGAGGTCAAAAGATGAAAACATTGTAAACACCATAGCTTGACTAGGGAAACTTCAATTGAGTTCATACTTGGTATATATGTTTAGTCATGGTGAGTAGATGATCCATATTGTTATTGATAGGGGTCAACGGTCATCTGGGGTCACCAGATGTCAAATACTAAAAAAACACTGTAACCTGTCAAAGGAAACTTCATTTAAGCTCATATTATGCATATATGTTACTCATAGTGAGTAGATGGTCCCTATTATTTTGGTAGGGGCCAAAGGTCATATGAGGTCATGAGAGGTCAAATAGCAAAAAAAAACACTGCTTATTGTCAAGGGAAACATCAATTGGACTCATATTTGGCATATATGTTAGTCATAGTGAGTAGATGTTCCCTATTATTTTTAGTAGGGGTCAAAGGTCATGTCAGGTCACCTGATGTCAAATACTGTAAAAACTTATCAAAGGAAACTTCAATTGAGTCCATATTAGTCATACATGTTAGTTGTAATGAGTGTATGGTCCCTATTATTTTGAGGAATACTCAATTGACCTATCACTTGTCTGACGATTTTAATACCAAAGGCAAGGAATCACGTAGCCCTCGGCTCTTGTTTTCTGAGCCAGTTAAATAGGTGCTACAACATGCTTACATGACATGTTGCAGCAGCCAAGCGAGGTATAGACAAGTAAGCTTGGACTTTCACAATCAATTATAGGTCCCGACATCTAAAATGAAATTGTTTGGTTGTCGAAGTGTCTGTTATGATTGTTACCTGTACTAAGTTTAACCTCTGTTGATCCAAAATACAACTGTTTCTTCACCTGTAAAATGCTTTAAGCAAACTTAGGGTGGATTCTGTGCTATATATATTCATCATTATCTATAATTTATATTTTACTTGCTACCATTTTGCAGCATATCCGAGACAAGCTTTGGAACTTTGCGTTCTACAAGTTCATCGTTGTGTTTGGGGTCCTCAACGTACAGACATTGGAAGAGATGATATTCTGGGTGGCATGGTTTGCCACGTTTGCCTTCCTGCATGCCTTCGCCCAGCTTTCCAAGGACAGATTTGAATATGTAAGTCCAAGGTTTGACTTTTATTCATTACTTGCCCTATAACTCAACTAGCATCATTGCCCCTTCTGAAACTGAGAAAGCAATGAACTTGCTTTTGTTCATTTTGTTATTCTTTTCAACTGATGTGTTATATTTGCAATATTGTGTTATACTAATAATATACTTGGGTATAAACAAACAATGTTTGTGTGATGTACATGTTTGGCCACTAATACCACCCGACAAGAATTTGCCGAGCTTTCCAAGGACAGATTTGAATGTGTAAGTTTTAGGGAAATATGTATTGTTCGTTAGTGCAAAAACTGATCGAGCCTTTGGGCACCCTATACTGCTACATCATTTGAGTGAAATACTATTACACTTGGGTATATGTTGTTCTCTAACTTTGTAATCTAAATATCTTTCTCCTTAAGTAACAAATAAAAAAGGGTAGACTTATATATATGCATTTTTTATGCTGCCTGCCCACTGGTTATAACGTGTGAAGGTTGTATGCTTGTTTTAATTGAATATTCTAATGAGGTTCTTCTTTTCTTTCATTATTCGTGGCAGCTGTCATTTTCCCCAGCAACGACAAACGCCACGCATGCTAAGGTTCTAGGTTTGTTGGTGACCATCTTTGCAGTGTCTGTCGCCCTCACTGGTCTCTGTGTGATGGTCGGGAACAGCCACGGCTTCAACTTATTCCTATTCATGATAGCCGAGGTACAGTAATTGCATGTTTATTTTTTTTCCTAAGGTGGCTTAGAAAGGCTGGACATGACATGATAATCATGATTATTAGATTAGCTATTTTATAGCGCCTTTTGTTGCCAGAGCAGCGAATAGCTTTTACAATGAATGCTACATTCTATATCCCTCGTCATAACGAATGTGTTCTTTCCAATCTGAAGACCTTCTGTGCCATGTCTTAATCGCCCGGGGGATGTTCCAGCAAGCTGCTCCAAATGCGTGCTCACACTAATGTACAGGCCAAATTTATTCAGTCAATCCTTTTAGACATTGGGAACACCTCTGTGTGTTCTGCTCGTACACAATCGCTACACTTCAGAGCATTCCCGGGAAGTAATTTAGCATATGTTTGTTGAAGATAAATAACTCTCCCTGAATATGCTAGATTATTTGTGATTGGCCAGTTTTATGTTTTATGGGTCAGTGTGTGGAATTTATTTTGGATCTTCTTTCTTTTAAATATCATTGGTATAAAAAAATATATAAAGAAGAAATTTATTCTTAAAAATTAAGAAATATTATGGGCAGGTTTGGTTTGGAATCGAGTGCCAGTAATTCTCACCTAAAATTTGAAATGTTCTTGTATATCTGTTGGTTTCTTTGATTGTTTGTATTTGTCGGATTTGAGGGTTAAATGTGGTAGAGAACCTCCCAGGCAAAACAAGATTAGTGACGTAAACATGAAGTTCCCAATCTATGCTTATCTTTACAGTGCCTGCTGCTTGCATTCAGATCTATCCATGTGATTATGAAGTAAGTCAATCATTGCAGTTCATCATTCTTAATAGTTTTATAATCATAATAATGTATGCTTTAGCAAAAGGAACCTATGTAGTCAGGATGGTGTGCGTGTGTGACGTCTGACTGCTCTAACTCTGTGGGAAAGGTGCATTGGAGCCATACTTGGCCTATAGATGGCCATAGTGAGAAGGTGTGCCCTAGTTTTTTGGTGCTCATATCTATCAAAGTTGGTATGGATGTCCGTTATTGGCAGGTTCACGATCGTGTGCAATTTTATGCATTTTGATGAACCTTTTATACATCTACATGAACCTTGGTACATATAGCAAACATTTAGTGTAGAAAATTTTGATGGTCATATGAGAGGTCATTTGAGGTCAAACTACTAAACATTGTTGGATCTACATGAAACTTGGTACATATAGGTAACATTTAGATAACATTTTGATGTAGATAAAATTTTGATGGTCATATGAGAGGTCATTTGAGGTCAAATTACTATACATTGTTGGATCTACATGAAACTCAGTACATGTAGGTATCATTTAGTGACAAAAATTTTGATGGTCATATGAGAGGTCATTTTAGGTCAAATTACTAAACATTGTTGGATCTACATGAAACTTGGTAGTTTTGAAGGTCATATGGAAGTCACTAGGGGTCATTTGAAGTAAAAAAAGAGATGCAATAATTGCCCTCAATTATTTGGGTCCACGAATATTTGTACCATTTTTAAACGTTATGTATAATTATCAGTCATATACCCCTAAGCAAGGAACCATAGTGCCCTTGGGCTCTTGTTTGGGAGAATTTTTTTATATCATACAATTGCTTCAAGACCACCAAGGATACAATACCAAATGTGGTATTGGAATAATTCTGATATGAACGAAAGAAACTAACTAAGGGTAATTTATTGTCTATATTTATTCACATTATTTACAGGCAACTTATCGTTCTCATTTAACACAAATACACATTTTCATGTCAAATGAAATCTGGTGACGCCATCAGATATAAATGTTAATTTCACTGAATGATGGATTAAAAACTTACAACAATGCATCTGCCATACAGAAAAGCTTCACCATATAAGTAAATTATGAGTAAATTTTCAAAAAAAAAGTTGTCATCGCTACATTTGTTGTTGTGCAGACCATTCATTCACTGGATGTCAGATTTTAAACAGTCATATTTTTTTTTTTTTTTTTGATTTTTCATCAATCATATAATAGCAGATTGACCGATTTATTGACTGATGTATAAACTTCGAGAAAAAAATATCTCTTGGCTACCACAATGACTCTGATAACTTTCTCTTCCGAGTGGATTTGTAGTCACCGATCAATATTGTTAAAGTATTAGATAACCATAATCTTTATGGGTCAATCTTTACCATATTTGGTATGAGCCTCTGCACCATTGGTGCTCATTTCATGTTTATTCAGCTTATTCAGTTTATTCATGTTTATACAGTTGTTGCTCATATCTTGCGAAATCGATTGGACGTCATCCAGCTATTGTCTTTACTGATATTCTGCCAATAACTCAAATATCGGCCCACATCGATATTGGTAATTCGGCACAGCGCAACCTTTTGGTAACATTTTTCACAGTGCATACTGCGACTGTATTGCACACAGGGTGTATAACCTTCAATGCACAAAAGCTCACTATTTAAAGACATCCTTTTCATAGTGGCAACTGCTTTCCTGGTAATAGCAACAATTTTAGCACAGCAGAAGCTAACTTTTTAAAGTAACCTTCGGAATCTTGTCAAGTAGCCCTCATAAACTTTCTTCACTTTAGGGCAGGCTCTGGTCTTAACCTCTTGGGTGATTTGGGAGTTGCTTGTACCTGAAAGAAAATTACAAACATTTGAAATTTTAAAACTGTTAAAAAAATGACCAGAAACCTTTTCTGTCTTTGTGCTGCCATAACCTTTCTCCCTGCCAAGTCCCTGCCATAACCTTTCTCCTTGATGGATATATCTACTCTCTTCATGTTCAAGCTACCCAGCTACACCATCACAGATGTGATTCAACAGAGCATTGAATCCATAGGTAACCATGGTGATGTAGTTTTTACTAAACCTACATTATTGCCAATGAAGTAAAGACATACACAAAATTATAATTTGAGTGCCATATTCTCCCAACTGCAAATCACAGATCCATCATAACAATATAAACAACAGGTAACTCCAAAAAACCTTCAACTGGAAGATGACCTTTGACCGTAACTAGGTATAGAGGTTAGACTCAAAACAGCCGTTTTATGAGCATCTCAGCAGGGAGAGACATGGATGAAACACATAACAATAATAATCTAGTGGGTAGAATTGTAAGTTAAATCTACTGCTGGTTTGTACGACTTCTGTCAAGTCTGTCAATATCAAATGTAAACACTTTGTGGCAGTCTCTCCTGGCCTTGACTCACCATGAACGACTCAACATAAATGTTAGCAACGATACAAATGAGTTATTTTGCTGTTCACTTTACCTTTCCCCATCTTTCAATCACTTAAATATACTCCTGGTTAAACTGAAACACATTGTAGCAGTCTCTCCTGGCCTTGGTTTAATGAACAACTCAACACAAACGACTCAACATTAATCATAACAACAAATTAATTTTATTTTGCTGTTGCTTACCTTCCCCCATCTTTCAATGGCTTTATTATACTCCTCCTGGTAAAACTGAAACACTTCGTCGCAGTCTCTCCTGGCCTTGTGCCCCGGGGGGTTGAACTTTAGGCAGTTCCTTCTGACGGTGATCATGTCACGATGGAAATCAGGGAACCCTTGATACAGACCGTTCTGGAAAACAAAGATGGAATGTAACGATACATAGTTTGTCAGTGATAACTCGCACAGTTTGCATTAGTGTTAACATAGGGTAACCGATTATGTGGGTCAACCGAATTGGAATCGGGCAGATTATTGCATAATCAGTATCGGAAATGGTAAAACTATCATCCAATAAAAGTTATGTCATACAGATCAAGTGCACCAATAAGCTCATTATTTTTGCCAGGTGGTTCATAAAAAAATAATTTTAAACATTTTCAGATAACGAATTCCTGGACACCACCCATGTTCCCTGTACTACAGGATTAATGTCTCACTGCACTATCTACCCTATACTACAGGATTAATGTCTGACTGCACTATCTACCCTATACTACAGGACTAATGTCTCACTGCACTATCTACCCTGTACTACAGGATTAATGTCTCACTGCACTATCTACCCTATACTACAGGATTAATGTCTTACTGCACTATCTACCCTATACTACAGGATTAATGTCTGACTGCACTATCTACCATATACTACAGGATTAATGTCTCACTGCACTATCTACCCTATACTACAGGATTAATGTCTCACTGCACTATCTACCATATACTACAGGACTAATGTCATACATCTCAATATGTTTATTGGTGTTTGTTACATAATAAAACTATTTACCCTATCTATTATCTACCATATACTAATGTCTCACTACACTATCTACCCTATACTCCAGGACTTATATCACTAATGTTTGTTACATAATAATACATACCTCTAGATTCCTCTTGATGGAAAGGAAGTCCATTGGGGTTTTGACAATCTTAAAATACTCAGGTGATTCTTTGGGATCAACTGAAATGAAGAACATGTGTAAACAAATGTATGTCATCAAATTAAAACAAGAATTATGTAAATCATTTGTAAAGCCCTGTGCAAAAAATTAATCAATAGAAAAAATGGACTTTGCATTAGCATTGTCTCTCCACATCTTTTCAATGCTTATACAAATAATGATGTTATACATCAACAACCAAACTACTGTAATGAGACTTTCAGTGTATATTCAATGTATATTCAGTGTATATTCTCCTCTTATTTTTTTGCATTTTTTGGGGTTAGGGTGGGACAGGGGATGGGG
>JAODFY010291316.1:0-21008 GCA_027580055.1 Paracaudina chilensis
TTGCAGTCAAATGGTTCAAGATCTTGAAAGTTATGTTAATATGAAACTATTGTTACAAAATGTGCAATTGCATCGTATCCCTGTGTCAATTACATTATAAATCAATTCAACTTTTTAAACGTTTTTTTAGCCTAGATTCTACTTAAATGAACATTGATCATCTTCATACTACCCATCCATGTATGGGAGGTTGATTCAAATTGATATGCGATATTTGAAGCCAATCCGTTCAAGTTCTTCGAAGTTAGAGCTGTTTGTACCTACTTTTACAAAAGGTGCATTGCGTCGTAACACTGTTTCAATTAGCTTAAATTATTCCTAAATCCAACCTTTCAACTGATAGTTTCTACTAAATTGAACAATGATCAACAATATTACCAATTCATGTGTGGGAGTCTAATTGAGTCCTAAGTGTATTCATTTTGTGGACCAATTGCTTTAAGGAGTTTAAAATTACCTATATTATCCCAACATTGATTCATAATTTTGGTACAGTACAATAGCCTAGGCCTACATATAAGCCTAGCCTAGGCCTAAAAAGTATAGCATAGGTATATAACCAACATTACTAGGCCTCATAAGGCTATAAACCACCTCTCATTTTTTTTTAATTTGGTATTAATTAGACTACCGTGATTAAACACATAAACCTTTATAATAATGGGGCAGATAAATCTAGAACACAAATTTCTAAGGGCATTGTTTTCAACTTTATTTTCTGAGATTTGCGTAATCATTGCTAATTACACAAACATGCACATATTACTGCATATAGACGCCAAGTATCATTCATCGCAAAAGTAGGTACATTCTCCATAACATTTAATTATTTGAAAGGCCTACTTTGTGTGACGGAAATATTTTTGGACGATAATATTGATGATATTGAAGTTTTTTACGGCCATTTTAAGCGCAAATTTTGATGCGATATGGGTTAAATTGTTCCCTGTGAACTAAAGAGGATATTCTATTGGCAGTATAAATTATGTGGTAGTCCCGCAGGACTACCTGCTGCACTATTTTTCACCAGACGACCAGACGACCGCTAAATTTGTTCACTGCACCAATATGAAATCATGGCTGATTGTTTAAATGTGTGTGTCCAATCAAGATTAAATTCCATATTTACATTACTCAACAACATGAACACCGACTGATTGGTTAAATGTGTCTGTCCAATCAAGATTGAAGTTACATTACTCACCAACATGAAATTGTGACTGATTTGTTAAATGTGTCTGTCCAATGAAGATTAAAGTTACATTACTCACCAACATGACCACTGACTGATTGGTTAAATGTGTCTGTCCAATCAAGATTCAATTCTGTAGTTACATTAATCACCAATATGAAATCATGACTGATTGGTTAATTGTGTGGGCCCAATCAAGATTAAATTCTATATTTACATTACTCACCAACATGAACAGTGACTGATTGTTTTAATGTGTCTGTCCAATCAAGATTAAAGTTACATTAGTCAACAACATTAAATTGTGACTGATTGGTTAAATGTGTCTGTCCAATCAAGATTAAATTCTGTAGTTACATTACTCACCAACATGAAATTGTTACTGATTGTTTAAATGTGTCTGTCCAATCAAGATTAAAGTTACATTACTCACCAACATGAAATTGTGACTGATTGGTTAAATGTGTCTGTCCAATCAAGATTAAATTCTGTAGTTACATTACTCACCAACATCAACAGTGAATAGTTACATTACTCACCAACATCAACAGTGAATAGTTACATTACTCACCAACATGAACAGTGGCTGATTGTTTAAATGTGTGTGTCCAATCAAGATTAAATTCTGTAGTTACATTACTCACCAACATGAACACCAACTGATTGTTTAAATGTGTCTGTCCAATCAAGATTAAAGTTACATTACTCACCAACATGAAATTGTGACTTATTGTTTAAATGTGTCTGTCCAATCAATATTAAATTCTTTAGTTACATTACTCACCAATATGAACAGTGGCCGATTTTTTAAATGTGTCTGTCCAATCAAGATTTATTTGTTTGCACTTGGCTGTAAGAACCAAAGAAACTGGGCTGCTGCAGCTGTCCACCCTCAATTTGTTCTTAATTTGTATCTAAAAAATTTAAAAACATGATACAATTCACAATAGCACTCCAAGTGATTACATACACAAAGCTCATTGTCATATTCTTGTGAGCATTCAATATCACCAGACTAATTCTAATGCTGTTGCAATCTTCATCCAAACATAACATATTTGTAGCTCTGTTACAGCAGGTTTACAGTGTGTGTTTACAAGGTGCATGCAAGGCTTCAGCAGGCTACTGGAGGACTATTATTTGGACTACTCATGGAGATTCTCAAGACGAGTATGACAGAGAAGCGCTCATGTTATGTCCAATTTACAGTCTGGGACTGAGATATTCATTAGATCACATTAATACAGGTATTCCATTTATTGCATTGTTGTATGGAATGTATTTGCATTGTGTAGAGCCTGGGATAGATGGGTCATTGACGACTCATTTGAAATATTTTTTGAAATTACCTTACACTGAATTGAAGGGCGCAAATTGAAAGTACAGATATTGACGACTTGGTGCTCCCGGTTCTAGGACATCTCCCCTGGGTCAATTCCCCACCCGGACAATTCCCCCCAGACATTCCCCCCTTCTTCTATCCCACCCTAACCACTGACCCTAACCCCACCCCCCAATAAAACTCAATTATCTGGGGGGATTTGTCCTGGGGGAGGCATCCGGTCACGGTGCTCCCCACCCCTTGTTTTTTGTTTCAATTTCTTTGTACTCTCTCGGGAGGGGAAGAGTGCGTGGGCACACCTATACCCATGTGCCTAAATATTTTTCACCCATTCAATCTTTGGCTTTGGCCTTTTAGCTGAAAATATCTTGCAATGCCACCGTGTACCTACATGAGCAGCATGCAATTTCTTTGGCCCATATGTATGGAATACCAACATATATTATGATGCTCTAAAACACTTATGCAGCTGCTGTAAAAGTTTATGCTGCTTTTGTAAAACACTATATGCTGCTATTGCAAAAGGTAATGCTGCTGTACTAAAATATGATAATCTGTTTCTAAGGGCTGTATCTAAAGCCATTTCTAAGAACTGTATCTATGGAATGTTTCCAGGGGTGGTTTTACTTGATTGATATATGCAGTAGTGATAGGCGGCTATTAATCTTTTCATAACTAAGTAAATATGGGTCACATATGTCTCTACTGCAGTTGTGTGGTACGTGTACTGTGTGTGGTACCTATAAGTGTGTTACAAGTGTAATTACTACTTGAGTATGTCGTGTATGAGCGTGGGGGGCATAAAAGAACCAGAAATCCCAGAGGTTTTGTGATTCCTTGCTTCCTCATTGTTGAATTTCCTATTTACTCTGTGTAAGGGTGATATACTCTAGGTTCGTACTCACTATAGGAAATATACATAGAAGAATGAGACATTCAACAGTCTCACACAGAATCAGCCTCACTACAAACAAGGCTGCTCTGTTTGTATCCTTGTATCCTGAAATTAATTCTAGGTGAAAAAAATCTAGGTGTCACACACTCACACAGGTGGGTTTTACATTAAAATTTCCTTCATCCTAACCCTAAACTTGACAATACCCTAACTAATGTTTGAATGTCTGAGGACCTTTTGTTCCTACTGAATTCATCTGAGGAACTTTGTTGAAATTTCATTCACACACACACACATGCTAATGTGATTACATAGATTCCTTTTACCTTCGGTAAGAAATAAAAAAATATTATTTAACAATTAATTGGAACACATAACACTGGTGTTATCAGTTCATCTTGTTGATTGACCAAGATTGCTTAAAAGAAAGTCCCATTGGAATAGCATTCGTGGCTGCTGAGATATGAATTTTTGCAATCAGTTCATATTTTCAATTTCATTCAAGAATCTGGAAACATCACATTGACTGACATAACTGTACCAAAAATGAAGCAGATTGGACCTACGGTTGTGAAGATATGGAGAGATATCTAAAGATTATTACATCAAGCCCCAGTCATAAATATTGAAGTGGACACCAAAACATCTATTTATCAAGGGACATCTATCAATACAACACCATTTCTGAGATTATGCGTTTACAAGCTATTTTGAATGAATTAGAATTAAGCCCCGAGTCATGAATATTAATGAGAAGAAATGTTGTTATCATGTGTGACCATGCTCCCAGGTTCCCGCCCAGGTCCCAGATGGGCATATGCTCTCAGGTACCCGCCCAGGTCCCAGATGGGCATATGCTCACAGGTACCCGCCCAGGTACCCAATGGGCATATGCTCCCAGGTACCCAGATAGGTACCCGATGGGCATATGATCCCAGGTACCTGGCCAGGTTCCCAATGGGCATATGCTCCCAGGTATCCAGCCAGTTACCCAATGGGCATATGTTCCCAGGTACCCGGCCAGGTACCCGATGGGCATATGCTCCCAGGTACCTGGCCAGGTACAGACATTTTTCAAAACTTACAGAAATACTTAATCCATTAAATGGTATCTCAGCACCACCGATGCAGTCAATCCCATCACATGCAACTGTTTTTGCACAAGATAATGTTGAAATGTCCTCTGCCAACTGCTCAAAATTTTCACAGTCCTGGGTGAAGGCATCAACCATGTCACATGGTGGTGTTTCTATGAGGATATCATCGAATAACGGGATACTGAGAGGAAAGCCAATGAGTTGAAGATCCACCTGTAAAGAATGAGAGAAAATAACTGTGGCTCGCTGGTTTACCCTGATCAAACTTTGGGATTAAAAACATGGTATTGCAAAGCCAGTGATGAACGCAGGTTTGGAACATGGTTGTGTCATAAAAATAGTGTTAATTCTAAAAGTGATTACTCTCATTCCAGTTCTCACTATTACCAGCAGTATCCATGGTGGTTTTATCCTGCCTTGTTCTTATAATAGTACTTACAATATACTTGAAGTATAAACTAGACCCAAGAAGGCTTCATTGGATTATTTGTGTGACATTGTAAATCAAAATATATGGTATGATGTTTAAACTTAAGTGTTAGGATTTACAACAGGACACAGTAGAATTTACAAAAGAGATCACTGCTAAATAAACCACAAAAAAAACCTCAAAATGAAGGTTAAAAAAGTTCCCAAAAGTGAAGACTATCCACAGAAAGTGTGAAATAAGATCGAGAAATACTAATCACAGCATCCTTGTCCATATGGCAATTGAGGAATGGAGACCTAGGTGTTAGGGGGTAACCACTGCTACATACTAAATTTATGCTAGAATGCTATATCATGGTAAGAGTGGATATGCTAATCTAGTAAGAGGTACGTACATGACATCAATTGACACTTTCATTCATTGATGTCTAAAACAATGTTGGACTCTGATCTTCTGATCCTGGCATACATTCAACCTTGATACATGCCGTTGTTCTGACAAACAGAAACAATTATTTTCAGTGACAGATTTAAGCCCCACAAAATATGAAAAAGTAGCATATCACCAAATCTCACCTGAAAGAGTTTAGGTGAATTGATAGCACATAATATACTTACCTGATATAACAATTTCATCAGATTAGTACTGATGCTGAGGAGTTCTATTGTGAGAAGGGGTAATTGTGTCTGTCAAGCAGCATGAAATGTAGGAAGAAGGTGCCTTCCATGCTGCCACTTTCATGATGTCTTCAACAGGAATTTTGTTGAACCAGGCTTTCAAAGCTTCAGGGTTTAGCATGGCCTCATGAGCTTTTGATTTTCTCATCTGGTTTGGTGTGAGGGTGAATCGTGATTTCTGATCGGTTTGGTCTTGTCTAGGTACCATTTCAAGCCTCTTACTGGGCAGCCGCCTTTTCAGATGTTTGGAATGGAGTCCAAAGCTGGCAGGAACATTTCTTGTGAAGTGAAAGAAATTGTCTGGTTTTTCGCCAGGAAGAGTGGATCCAGAAGTCTAGCTCCTCTTGGGTCAAACCTAAGGTATCCCAGCTTAGTAGTTAAGGCATGGAGACCACTTCTCTTCCTTGATGAAGGCACCACTACCAGGAAAAGACTTATGTGTCAGAAGTTCAAATGGAGCATTGTGGAGAGGCTCGAAGGGTGTAGCTGCAAGCACTTCCTAATCCTTGTTAATTGACCAAGGTGCCAGATGTTATGTCGACGGTCGCTTGTTGAACACAGCCCTTAAGGGATAACCCAAAGTTTGGTTGTTCCCTTTGACAGGGAAGCCTTTGGGCACATATATGTAGTTCCTAATGGTACTGATTTGTCTACTATCATCGAAAAGGGAAGTCAGGAGGAAGCAACTTGTTTGACTGATACCACCTGAGGATCAAAAGTGGTCCTCCACTCAAAAAACTTCTCCAGTCTAGATTCATATACCCTTAATGGTGGATTGTCTCCCAGATTGGGACGCAATGTCAACCACCTCTTGAAGAAGTCCCTTTAACTGTTTTCTGGCCAACATATGTAGGCTGGACAAATTCTGCTGCAAGATGCTGCCCCTGTTCTGAGTTGTTCACAGACAGTTTCCCGAAAAGTTTGAACATGTTCCACCCAATGTTGTCCATTTGGTATTTGTCAACGTTACTCTGGAGGGGGCAACTACATTCTCCTTGCCCGCAAGATGGGAAGCTCTGAGAAGAATTCAAAGAGATTTGCAGTGCTGTTTCCATGTTGCTTTGAATAGTTCTGACCTTGTGCCACCTTGGTGGTTGACATAGGCCACAGTCATTGAGTTGTCCAACAGTATCTTGACTCTGTGGCCTCTGAGATGGTGCACCCATTGACTGCTCCTGTGACCAGTAGAGTGGGCACCCTTACGAGCGGTTGCTGCCTCTGTATGAACCTCAGTCCTCTGTGGAACCTCTGTGGAACAAGTTGCAGCCCTTCTTTTGGTTGTTGTCACAGTGGTTGTCACTTAATTTGCAGCCCATTACTCAGTTTTGATGAGTGGATGAAGGGTAACTGAGTTCCAATTCCAAAAGGTCTTTCTGTTTGGAGATTTTCTGAAATTTCTTGACCTGTAGTAGGGAGATCCTGAAGCTTGCTTTGACCTTTATCCTTCTTGCTTTGACAATTATCCTTCTTGGTGACCTCATCCTAAACAAACTGGGAGAAAGCTCTGGTGAAAACCTCCATGACAAGCATGAGAGTCAGCTCTGGTGACAACCTCCATGACAAGCATGAGAGTCAGCTCTAGAGACAACCTCCATGACAAGCATGAGAGTCAGCTCTGGTGAAAACCTCCATGACAAGCATGAGAGTCAGCTCTGGTGAAAACCTCCATGACAAGCATGAGAGTCAGCTCGGGTGAAAACCTCCATGACAAGCATGAGAGTCAGCTCTGGTGACAACCTCATGTCAAGCATGAGAGTCAGCTCTCGTGAAAACCTCCATGGCAAGCATGAGAGTCAGCTCTGGTGAAAACCTCCATGACAAGCATAAGAGTCAGCTCGGGTGAAAACCTCCATGACAAGCATGAGAGTCAGCTCGGGTGAAAACCTCCATGACAAGCATGAGAGTCGAGGCATATGTCAGAACAACCAGTGAGGATCGATCCATGGCTACCCAAGGTATTTTATTTCAAAGCCTTGGCCTTGTCTCATGACTAAGCATACCTAAAGGTGCAGGGTCTTCTTCATCCTCATCCACAGATTGAGAGTTTGGCCAATAATCCTCATCCTGGAAATATTGACCTTCAACCTATAATTGTGAAACACCCCTTGATGTCCCCCACTTTTCAAATCTTGGAACATGGACTGTTTTGAAGTGAAACACTGTTACAACTTTATGACATTTCAGGTTTCTGAATGAAATGACCGTGGAACAGTACCAAAACCAATAGGCTTCTTGTACTCAATGTGAGGACACTTACATGCCAAGTATGACATTCATGATGAATGACATTCTTGAGATAACGCGTTTACGAGCCGCCATCACAGCCACACACACATAGGCCGTCTGATCGCATATATTCCTGTGGCATATTCAATAAAAACCTATGGGGAATAGGGAAATGGCCCAGAGGGGTTTCCCTTAAGGGTCTAAGGGACCTAAAAACCCAATGAAAGTAAGCAAACGATGTTACCTTAAATTTGGTGCCAATACTTTCCACACTGAAAATATGTTAGGCTAGTGAAGTCTATACTGGAAAATCGCATAACTAAGAAAACAAGAAAACCACTGGTTTTGTGATTCCTGGCTTTTTAAATTGCCTGAATTGTGTATGAATTGTGTATATTGTTACTGAAGAAGTTGTTATTACCAAATTAGTATCCATTATATTCACATAGCAATATAACCCCCCCCCCCCCATTTCCCCAGGATCTATAATAATGCTTCCTGTCAAGATTATATATTGTAGGTTCTCCATACTCACTATGAGATAGCTACATACAAGAATTATATGAGTGACCTACGTACCAACTATGAGTTTCTTCCCCTATAGATTTGGCCCCATTAATAAAGGTTTTAAGCATTAGACCCAGGTTGATCTCAAATGACCTTTGACATCTTATAAAATCACTAGGGTTCATCTACTCGATATGAGTGATCTACATACCAACTATGACTTTCATTCAAGTTTCCCCTATAGAGTTTATTTCCTGATTGCAATGTTTCAGCAATTGACCCAGAGTTACCTCATATGACCTTTGACCTCTTTCAAAATCAATTAAGATCATCTACTCAACATGCATGTAACGTATGTACGAATGATAACATTAATCTAAGTTGGGACTGCTGACATAACATAATTACAAGTGTTTCAGTGTTTGACCCCTATTGGCCTCATATGCCCTTTCACCTCCTTCAAAATCAATAGGGATCATCTACTCAACATGCGTAACGTATGAACCAAGGATAATATTAAGTTGGACAATATGGACAATATACTATTTAGGTATTCTTATTTTCGGGGGTTGTTACTCTCTGTCCCTAGAACTTCACTGCCAGTATTGCCGTTGATAATTCCTTTTTTGTACATGACAAAAGCCCCTCTGAAAGTGATCTAATGTAGGAAAACACCTAGAATTGGTAAATTTGCAAGAACATGGAATTATTTATAGTTCTATAAGGACAGAAATATGTGCTGGAAATATGCCAATTGCAAAGCACAATCAGCTGAGATTATGTGCAATTGTCACACAAGGTAAGTATGAATTGACTTACAAAACCATACCAATATTGAAGCAACTAGAAAACCAAAAAATATTTGTGTTTCTGATGCCATTGATTACAAGTTTGGACATGTGGTTGGAAAAATTCCAAAATTGGAATTTTACAAATTTTATAACATTAAAGGCACTCATTCATATGCTGATCCAACATACAAGCTATTTTGAGTTGAGTGTTTAAGCAATAAGCCCCGCCCACTCATGAATATTGATCACACGGTTGTGAACATTTTGAGATTTGAAACATTTTACTTACCACTTTTACTAAATAATATTGAACTGGATGCTAAAACAATAGGGAATATTGAATCAATATAGGCCATCTACCAGTTCTACATGTCATTAATCTAACTAATTCTTTAGATGTATGTAATATTTTAGATTTTGTGCTTACAAGTGAGATATGACAACACACACAGGTCACCATGATCACATGCATGCAGGTAATACTCGGCCTCAGATATCATAACCAAATACCCTATACCCTGAGTTTGAATAATGAAGTTACCATCTTTTATTAGGTATAACCTATTTTTCAGTCCTAGAAAGTCTTCCCACAAACACTCACGGAGAGATTTTTGATGGACTTTAAAGCTTACCCCTATTATGACACCGTTTTCTTGCACTTGAAATTGTACAACCATCTGGACTCCAACGGTGGCGAAGGGAAATGGAGAAAAATTCAGATCTGTGAAAA
Source organism: Paracaudina chilensis (assembly GCA_027580055.1). Taxonomy (NCBI): domain Eukaryota; kingdom Metazoa; phylum Echinodermata; class Holothuroidea; order Molpadida; family Caudinidae; genus Paracaudina; species Paracaudina chilensis. The sequence goes on from JAODFY010291316.1 coordinate 9,888, forward strand.
ATAATGTCAATATATTCATAATGTAGAAATTCTAAAAAATAATGTTCCGAAAGAAAAAGGAACTTTTTAAAGCTTTTTTTGAGAACACAGAACGCAATTTTATGGAAAGGTGAATTATGAATAGAATTAATATGATATTTTGATGCAGGAAGTTGAATCTGAGTTTCTCAATATCACAATATACCAAACACAATCACAAAGAAGGACAAATATATACTTTGTCTAGCATTTTATAAAAGAAATGTCCAGTGAAAAATATTTTGGTTAATTAAGCAACAATTTGTGATGTCATCAGCTCACCTGGGCAATACATTTCAAGAAAATATCACTAAATAAAATATAAAGAAAAACAAAAGCTTCTGGATGCAATGTGATGTCACAAATGTTGCCAGATTTGTTATTGCAATTGAAAATGTGACTTGATTTCAAACATTTGTAACCCATGATGGGCCACTACTTGTGGTTCATCGTGGTCTTTCCTGGGTGCTCGGTCCACCAAACTGCCCAGATTCCATGCTCCTAGGACTATGTCACACTGACACCAAGTATATCCAAGAACTCAGTAAGATCTGAATACTGTTTTCCAAGAACTCAGTACAGTTGTACTACAACTTCCTTAAGGTTGCTCTATGGTTAAATAAGAATATATACTGTACGATTCAAGCGGACTCCATGCGATTATGTATGTCTACTACGACTGCACCAAGAATGTAGTGTTTCACGATGGAGAGAAGAATAGCCAAGAATGAGAACAGTGGTTCCCAACCTTTTTCATCCCATTTCCCCCTTTGCCTCTGGCATAACTAGCATTTCCCCCTCACAAAATACATTAAAGTTAGAGGTTGATAAGTGGGGAGATGGAAGGGATTTAAAGTCAACTCGACAGTCTTGAATCTTGATCAAATCAAATGCAGAGACAAACCCAACAATGCCAAATCAATTTTTTGATTTTTTGTTTGTTTATCAGGGCGTGTACCTTATCTGACAAATTGTTTTCGGTGAGCTTTTTGACACTGCTTCGCATTATGAGTTCATCAATGTCGGGAGCTGTAACTGAGAGACAGCATAGGTCCGCTTCCACCTGCAACCTTAACCTGTATGGATACGATTTCCCCACTGAAATCCCCAAAATTTCCCCCCAGGGGGAAATTTCCCCTCGGTTGGGAACCACTGGATAAGAACAACCACAATAGTCCAAGAATGTGAAAGATTCTAGCCTATATATTGTGGGCTGAGCACCTCATTTTTTCATTAAATTGTTTACTTCTGAAGAATTAAGCTAAGAACATGACCTCAAGATTTAGCTATGAATCTGCTATGAAAGATGGACATTCTTAACTGCTCCATGAACAGCCACAATATTGTGCATGCATAAAACATTTGTGGCCCTTCCAGAATCACCAAGAACCTTTGCAAACATTCAAGACTCGACTATGATATGCTTTACAACATTTGACCTCAAAATCCTAAACAATACCACTACTCAATGAGCATAATGTGTAGCTTTGGTCTACATTGATTTATAACTCTGGGAGAAGAATGATTTTCAGCACTTTCAGTTATTGGTTGCAAAAGACCCCCTAAATGACCTAAAATTGTGGAATACCCCTTCATGTCCCCTCATCCAAAGAAGGTTGCATCCAAATTTCATTAAAAATCTAGGAACAAGAAGCATTTGGCCAAAAATTTTCACATTACGACCTTTTGACTCATAAATTTCTGAACATCCAAAATGTACCACTATTCAATGAGCATATTGTGTAAAGGTTTTGGTCAACATTGATTTATAACTGTGGGAGATAAAAGCATTTTCAGTTCATTGCCTCAAATGACTCCTATGACCCAAAATTGTGGGAAACCCCTGATTTTCCTCTCCTCCAATGAACATTGTGTCGCACCCCCCACCCCCTATCTACCTGCAAGCTGATAGAGGTATATCTAAAAAAAATTGGGGTTTTGGGAGAACCTTAAATGTGGCTTTATACCAGCATGTCAAGATTACCTGAACATTCTTAGTCCCTGTCAAATGACATCACCATAAAGTCTCTATATGGTTCACATTTCATACTATAGAATCATAACCGTACACAGTGTTTTTACTTTCGAGGGAACAGGATATTTTGACCATTGGACACTTATATTACATAAACTAAGATTTTCTCATTTCACTCATTGATGCTCACCGCTGATGCTGAAAGTCGTTCCATGGGTGATTGTTTGCTCAAAGTTGACTCCATCATCATTGGTCACCAGAATCCGCATCTGGGGTGGGTCGTCACAGGGAAATAATCTCATATCAACATTGAAGGTTGTGCCCTGAGGAGATATCACATGATTACATGAGCTGAAGAATGTATCATTCTTACCTTGCTGCTGATTTAAACTGAAGCTGGAACAACAGATTATTATTTCCCTATATTTAAAATCATTCTGAACATTCAGCTATGTGTATATCAACATTTGTTACGACAATGTTGACCACAATGATCTTTAACCTCTCATAAAATCAATACAGTTTCACAATCAATACCCTCAGAATGCACCTACATTAGTAGGGGGATGAACCTACATTAATATGGGGATGTACCTACATTAGTAAGGGGGTGTACCTACTTAAGTAGGGGACTACACCTGCATAAGTAGGGGCTACACCTACTTCAGTAGGGGGCTACACCCATTTTAGTAGGGGGATGTACCTCCACTATATTAGGGGGATGTACCTGCTTAAGTAGGGGACTACACCTACTTCAGAAGGGGGGGGGGGTATACTTACTTTATTAGGGGGGTATACTTATTTAGTAGGAGGATGTACCTGCTTAAGAAGGGGGCTACACCTACTTTAGTAGGGGGATGCACCTACTTTAGTAGGGGGGTATACTTATTTTAGTAGGGGGATGTACCTACTTTAGTAGGGCGATCACCTACTTTAGTAGGGGATGTACCTACACTAGTAGGGGGATGTACCTGCTTAAGTAGGGGGCGACACCTACTTCAGTAGGGGGCTACACCTACTTTAGTAGGGGGATGCACCTTCTTAAGTAGGGGACTACACCTACTTCAGAAGGGGGCATATACTTACTTTATTAGGGGGGTATACTTATTTAGTAGGGGGATGTACCTGCTTAAGAAGGGGGCTACACCTACTTTAGTAGGATGATGCACCTACTTTATTAGGGGGTATATACTTATTTTAGTAGGGGGATGTAACTACTTTTTTAGGGCGATGCACCTACTTTAGTAGTGTCGGTCCCGGGACAACCTAACTTAACTACAAGATACTAAATGAAAACTAGAGAGAGACGCTTCTTCATTGAGAACGTAATGTATTATGCTGCATCAAAATCAATATACAATTAAAAGGAACTCTGTAACTACGTGGCATAACATACTATGCAAATTAAACGATTAACATAAATACCACAATTGTAGATGGCGCCAAGACCATAACAAATTATAAGGTGGCCCCCGACATATACTACACCTACACTAGTAGGGGATGTACCTACTTAAGTAGGGGGCTACACCTACTTTAGTAGGGGGCTACACCTACTTTAGTAGGGGGATGCACCTACTTTAGTAGGGGATGTACCTACACTAGTAGGGGGCTACACCTACTTAAGTAGGGGCTACACCTACTTTAGTAGGGGGATGCACCTACTTTATTTGTGTGTGAACATGTATGAATGTGTGTGTGATAGCTGGAGCTTGTAATCCTCAGTCAGGAATAATAGGACAAATCTGATACTTGGTACAAAATAAATCACATTCATCTACTAATTATTGGCAACATTCATCTACTACTTATTGGCAATATTTTTAGTAAATATGTTGGCAATAAGTAGTAGATGAATGCTCTTTTATTTTATACTAAGTGCATGCTTCATTGGTTTCATTCATGAATTAATTAGGCCCCAAGAAGAAAACCCTATTTCAAATAATTTAATGTGTGAATATATTCAATTGAATCCTCTGAAATTAGAGAAGGGACAAAAATGGTTTTAAAATTGTTCTTTCCCCCTCCCCTCTTTTCCTTCAATTTCTACTGATTTTATAGTAGTTTTTCTTTCCATTTCCTGAAAGTTTCCCCTTACTAGTTATATGTGCATGTGCAGTATGCATGCCCAACTGTTACCTGAAACCTAACCCACTAATTGCTTCACAATTTAAAGTTAGGGCTATATATATATATATAAACCATCTGCAATTTTGTGGATGTTTATCAAACAAAAAGGAGGACAACATTGTTCATATATCTGTAGCAGAGAGGACCCTCTTCTTGTCTCCCCTGTTCCAATGCACAGAATAGTCACATTTCCACATTAACATTGAAAGTGACAAATGTAGAGTAGTGGGATTCCTTGTTGTGGTGTCATTGCCGGCCAGTCAGTTGAATTATTGGCTCAATTATTTCCAAAGCTTTTTCAAAATCAGATATATATCCTTTTTTGACACTATACAAACTGACAAATGTTTTCAAAACATCTATTTTTTTCTCTGATCAGCATGAACCGAGAAAAAAATGATCTAAAAAAATCTGATGCCAATGCCTGATAAAAATCTGGTATGAGTTTTGACCTATTAAATAATCCTGAAGGTAAGCATATCTAAGGATCATTATGACAAATTAAAAGAAAGGACAGTACAATATATAGGAGGATTTAAATTATTTTCTAATAATGCTCAAGATGACCTTTGACCTAATATACAATTTGCATTTACAATCCCCATTCAAAAATATGACCAATATTTGGTCAAAGTGCCATTAGATCCAGTAAAGCCTGTACACATGAGTTCAATCTGGACAGACAGATATTTTGACAGACAGAGAGATAGAGTATGATAAAAATAGCTCAACCAGCATATCTGGTATGAGCTACATTCAAAGTGGGATCCATCCTAAAGATGACTACATACCTCCAGTAAAGTCATAATGTACTACATATGTACTCAAACACACACAACAAGTTTGAACGTTATTTAACCAGGCATGAATGTCTTAACACTTTAAAAGATTTTCGGTGTTGACCTCAGCTGACCTCTGATGATCACCGAGCTATACCAGAAACAATGAGTATCATGTACTCCTTCTTGGGGAATATACATCCCAAGTATCTGACCAGGCATATAGTAAACTAACAGCGTTTACAAACACAGAGATGCCACACTGCGACAGCATGATGGCATTGCCTTTGGTAGGACGTACTGTACATCGGCAAAATGATCAACTTTATATGACTTTGCACATCATTGGAAGAAATGGTAGAAAAACGGACATTATATTTACCACATATTGTAACTGACACCGTAGACCTGTGCAGTCCTCTAGTTTAGTACAGGTGGAGCTAGCTCCTGGGATAGCAGCAACATTGTTGGTTATGTCACTGATGACGTTATCCCAAGACTGACACTCTGGCTGATAAACAGCTTCAGCTTTAAGAAAAGGAAAATATTTAGTAGTGTCTCATTCTATGTATCCAACCTCATTCTTACCTCATTCTATGTATCTGTGGAGTATCTGTGCTACCTCATTCTTACCTCATTCTATGTATCCAACCTCTTTCTTACCTCATTTTAAGTATCCAACTAAGTAGTGTTTTACCGATTGCATAATAATCAGAAACAGCCCATTAAAGATTATTTCATCTCACAATGAGGGCGATGCCAATTACCTATATATAAGCAACATATTTTTGTGTTGTATAATAATTGTGTTGCTACATATTAACATGGGTCAAGTAATGAAAACCTTGTAATTGGGCTAAGTCATTAGGGGAAAGGTGGATGGAATGCAAAGTTTGTATTGTAGGTCAAAGGTCATTTACAGTCAACATGGAAAGAAAATGAATCATGAGAAACTTGGATTAAACTCATACTATGTAATTCAGCCATATTGAGTAGATAAATCCCACATAAAAAATTGTAGCATTATCATTCATGAACACAACATATCTGTGCAGTGTGCAATGACCTGATTGAAAATCCATAACTTGATAGTCCATCAATTTTGTTGGATTATGGCAAATTTGACATGAAAACCCTTTAGGATCTTATTGAAATGCAATATTAGCGTCATCTATTTTGTTAAAAAAAATTAATTTAGGATATTTCAGTGATATGGCTGTGGCAATGCTTACACGGCGGTGACCTTCCGTACATACAATGCTTCATCCTAGTTGCACTACAAAATGAAGCTCACCAAGCCGCATATTTTCATCCAATTCAGACGAATCATACAGATGAAAGCATCATCTACTACCCATGATCAACATACCAAGTTTAATATAGATCCAACATGCCTACCTTGAGATATCATGTTCACAAGCTGGTTTTGTGCAGTTTCTAATTTTCACTTATAAATATATCATTAACAAGTTAACAATTTTGCTATATAAAAGAATATCAACTTCTATATTATTTCAAGATTTTTCTGTTAGGCCCTGCCCCCTCATTAATGCCAAAAATAATAGGGAACATCTACGACCCATGATCATATCATATTGATCCATCGTCCCTAACTTGAGATATCATGTTCACAAGCTCAAGCATCACACAAACACACACAAACCAACTTGAATGGGTTCTGATGATTGCCTACAGCATCAGAAACAAAAGTGCAGACCAATCTGTAATAAGTGTTCTCTTTTAAGTGTTTTCTGATGACCTCTAGATGACTTTTAACCAGAAAATCATGGATATAGGCACTACCCAATAATCTACAGTAGTGTGCTTGCAAGAAGTGTGCTACAGTAGTGTATATACTTAAAGATTGTCCTCTTATGACGCCTACATTGTAGATGGCCTTTCACCTGAAAACCAAAAATATCCCTAAGTTAGCAATTACCCACGAACATTGTTCAACATTCAAAGTAGTGCATCCAAATCTGTAAGAGGAGAAGGCTTTTATGCATTTCCAGATGATGCCCTTTAATAACCCCTAGATGACCACTGACCTAAAATTTTCCATGCCAAAAAATGGTCAATCACCCAATGATCATTGTCCAAACTCCATTAAAATCTGGCAATTTTGAACAGGCAGATGAGACAGACAGAAAGCCACATCATCTTTATAGTTCAACCAGCATACAGTAGCTGGTATTAGTGGATGAACTCGAGTTACAGCCAAGTCTCTATACCTCCACACTACAGTTGATGTGCTACACTATGGAAAATTCCACTGTTAAAGCCATTTCATGGAATAGAAAATTCTCAGGAACTGCTTGCATTCTCCTTTCCACATTATTCACACGAAAAATAGAGATTAATGTACATACATATTTGTAACACACAAAAAAAGTACCAAGAAAAATTCCCAAACTGAAAACATTTGTACCAATCTTTTACTAGCCATTTCAAAATGTAACAACGTTCCCATAATGCATCAGGATATCAAATGCTATAAGGATTGCCGCTCAGGTTTTTCGCATTCCACCAGATCGGGTGGCCTAATTTTCATCAAATTGCAGGAACCAATGTGCACCGGTTTTACAAGGTTGACGCATTACCTTACCTGTACTGTTGACATTTCACTAGATTTTGATGAATTTCCTTTTACCAGATCACCAGACTGGGACCGATTTTACCCGGTCTGGTGAAAAAAATCAGGTGTCAACTGTCAGGCCAGGACAGTTGTGCAATCGCAAAACGTCATTTGATGTTGCTTACTTGAGAGCTGTTTAAAATTTCCAACATTTTGATTGGAAGACCCAAGTATTTTGCAGTTGTGTCTAACACTGCCGATGGTTAGCATAAGATGGACAAACTTTCATAAGAATATATGCTTACTTGACCACATGTGGAATCTGTGGGGAGGTATGTGAAATATAGCGGACAACACTGAGGACATTTGTTGGACTAAGCTGGTATGAACTTAAACAGAAAAAGTATTACAAAACAAGAAGGAACTTACCAGCAGAGAAGAACACCAACAGATGAATTACACACAGTGTTGTATATGGAAGTGCTGATCTGTGCTCCATCATGCAACTCTTGGAAGAAATCCTGTCATCAATCAACTGTACATACTGTAGGTGTTAAACAGAAGGAAAAAATCATACTTTTCAGATGGCATAAGCAAGAGAATTCAAAATTCACAACCTCGTCCTAAGTGTGTCCAGTCGTACTCGCAGTGGAGGCAGTCAGGTGTCTATGACATCATGTACATGCAACGACTTGTATTTCCATGTTGTATTGCCACCATGACTCCATCCTAAGATGAAGATGCAGTCATGGTTGCGACAGTCATGCGTCTATGACATAATGTACACGCAAGGACTTGTATTGACCATGATGTAATGCCACCACAACCTTGTACTAAGGTGGAGGCACAATTGCTATGGCAGTCATGTGTCTATGACATAATGTACACGCAAGGACTTGTATTGACCATGATGTAATGCCACCACAAGGCTTGTACTAAGGTGGAGGCACAATTGCTATGGCAGTCATGTGTCTATGATGTAATGTACATGCAAGGACTTGTATTGACCATGATGTAATGCCACCACAACCTTGTACTAAGGTGAAGGCACAATTGCTATGGCAGTCATGTGTCTATGATGTAATGTACATGCAATGACTTGGATTGTCATGATATATTGCTACCAACGGTGGAGTCCCGGTCGAGTCCATTGTCTAATGATATAATGTGGGAATTAGTTGACATTGTACTTAGCAGAGACTGCGCCTCCCAGGCAGGAAAGTTTTTTTGCATGGGCAAGTGACTCGTGATTTCTATTCGATGCACGGCCATGGCAAAAGTTAAGATCATGCCTGTTTGCAACATTTACTTTTGATTGTGTATGATGGATGAACCTCTAATCGCACAGCAATTCTTATTACAACAAACAGATGATGTTAGTGCATTATTGATATGCCGAGTAGCATCCTTCGCCAAATTATGTACATCATCCAAATATATACAGAGTGAGTGATATATATGTGTTGAGGATGCAGGTATTTTTCACTGCGTGTTGGGGCACCTGCAGCCAATTTACTTCACATGCATGGCCAGATCTATGGGCAGCAAGATTAGATATTGTGCAGGCCAGGTGCCATTACTGTATGTGCAGTAATGGCAAACTTTCCAGGCAAACTTTCCAGTTTGGTGTGCCTCCAGAGCTGCGATGGGAAGCTAAAAGGGGCATTGTATTCAACAGTTTTACCCAAAATAGTGCTATGGATGATGTGCACGTATGTAGACTTAAGGTAGGATAGGCCCCTAGGCCTAACGTTCAGGTGTTAGGCTATAGGCCCTAGCTCAAATTATTATCTATGAAGTCACATAGGCTTGACTAGAGCAATGCTTCCTTTCACATTTAATTTTATACATGTATGCATGTAGTATCGTTAGGTGTTGTCAATTTGCGCATCTCTTCAATTTGTGCACTAACGCATAATATTCTGCATTCAGTTCAAAAGTGTAACTCTATTTTCATTACTATGAATCCATTTAAGGTTTGCTTCAGGCCATTTTCACCACAAAAGTCGCTATTTTACACAATGTTCTTAATAATGTTACCTTTGTAGAGAAAGGCTCGGGACTCATTGGTTTATGGATGAATCTCTCTCATTTCACAGGCTTCCAACCTTCTGACTGACATAACATTTGTTCATAGTGTGTTACCAAATACCGTAGGCTAGGTCTAGGCTAGATAGAGGTCAACAAACTTGGACTACTCTAACTCAGTTCCTGAGACTGAGTGCGCAAATTGACAACACCTTCAGATTGTTTTTTTGTAACTAAACATCGCATTTTAAATTCACTTCTCTCATCTGTTTACTGTCCTGTTTGAGTGTGACATCGTTTTGAAGGTAAAACAATAGCGGTTTTGAAAATAAGGTACTAATTTAGAATCCGTACCCGGAAGTAACTATGTGAAACCCCATACCCTAACTTCTACCCTAACCTTGATCCTAACCCTAATCCATACCCTAACCCCCTACCCCAATCTCTACCCTAATCCATACCCTAACCCCCTACCCCAGTCTCTACCCTAACCCATACCCTACCCCTGTTGAATGCAACAGTACTTCTCATCTAGTTACTTCCGGGTACGGATTCTAAATTAGAGCCGTAATTTCTTGCAAAACTGAACAAGGACCAATCGATCTTTTTTTTTTTTTTTTTTTTATAACTTCTCAAATCGGAACAAAAACGGCAATATCTTCTTACGATATTGCCGGGTGACCATATCATGTGTCATGTAATAGGCCACCACCAGATCGACTATAACTCTTTGATTTTTTTTGGACATTTGCTCAATGGTTTTAGATTTGTGCCCGAGGTGAGGTGTGCATGTGGGGGGGGGGGGGAGGAGGGGCGGCGGCATATGGTCAGAGTGCCATCGCCAAAAATTGTCAGTCCGGGAGGAAGTAGAGGATCGGAGTGCACACCCCTCTCAAAGATCGAGGCATAAGTTTTCGCGCGCTTTGCCCGGCTGCGCGTAAGTATACATATTTCGAGTGCAAGTCGTCCGAAATTGTCATTCTAGGCCTTGTGCTCTTAAATGGGGACTCGCGGTCCAGATCCGGTCCGCCAGATTATTCAGGATCCAGGTAATTGTATGTATACCATCAAAAGTTAAGATGTCAGCTTTCGTATAGTGCGTGTAGCATAAGCGAGCTACGGTGATCTAGCATGGTGCTACGGCCTTATGAAATATCAATTTAGTGTGTAAGTCAAGGGAGCAATTAATTGTTGTCTATACCCATATGTGCATGCAGAGGACTCCGTGTGGACAGAATTTTCGAATTTTTCATAGGGGGAAATTACTGATCTCAACACGCGAGAGACTTGGGCAAGTTTAACGAAAACATTTTTAAAGTATCCTAGCAACGTAATGTCAGTCGTCTGCATTGGCTAATTATTAATCATATACGTTGAGACTTGCATTTTTATTTAAATTGACGCTTGAAATCATTTTATGATAATTATTAATAAAATAGGCATATTTTATTTTTAAGTGAATACTCGGCGATGACATGCGAGGCGTATGTCATTTCAACATAAATGTATTTTTTATCATTCACGTTTTAATAGCAATATGCCGAAACGATAAAATCCTACAATATACTATAATGCATGCATAATAGTCTAAATTTGAATAATTTTACCAATCGTCA
>JAODFY010291317.1:0-13961 GCA_027580055.1 Paracaudina chilensis
ACTTTAGATACGATAGGAACGTTGGGAAGTCCCTCACGATGTCTGCAACAAACAGCTTAAACATGCAAAAAGGTACATCCGTGTTCACATGTAGGTTGATGAACGAAACGGCAGGTTGAACGAGTTTAAGCGCTAAAGCATATAGTACGGCTTACAATTCATCTCACGCAGAGCATTTTCTATACACTAGATTTCATGACCGTCTGTGGTTTTAGGTCCATATTCAGTCCACCATTGCCATAATGACAACTAAAAAATCGAGTCACGTAATAATCTCCCTCTCAGTAGTTATAGGCCAAAAACAATTTTTATAGGCTACATTCAGACGTTTGATTTAATGGTTTTTGGTTCAACCACACAAGACGAAAAATGTAATGGTTGCGGTGAATGATGAATTTTTGTAATATAGTGCAACGCTAATATAGCGTAGCATATATAGAGACTGTTTTTTATCCAGCCGATCGAGACGTATACATGGTACCATAGGAATACACCAGTATTTACAAACCCCCCAAAAAACGAAAAATATGAGGATTGTAAGTTATTTAAACCATCAAATCTGCGATTCAATTGATGGTAGCGAATTAACCTTTAGGGGCGATGCACTGTCCTAAAAATTCCTCCCCTCATATAGCAAAGATCGAAACGGTGAATGTATGGTAATTTATAAGTGCCATGATTTTTCATGATTCCTAAAATATCCTCTACCCTATCAAACATAAACGTTGAATGTATGGTAATTTATATGTACCATAATTGTTCAAGATTCCTAAAAAATCGTCCCATACTATCAAACATGAACGGTGTGTGTCAGACACCTTGCATCCATTGCTGGATGCCGCCCTCCACACGCAACTTCTTGCCTTAGGGATTTCAGCCGTATTGTCAGAACCCTACCCCGTATTCTGCATGAGTGCTGAACACCAAATATTCAATACAGATGTAAGGTACCATATTTCAACTCTTTGGTGTGACCCAGCCCGGAATCGATCTCCGGAAATACCAAATTTAACGTCTAAGTAAATTGAGCAATTAATTGTGCTCTGTGATACCCTAATGGTCTGGTGTTGGATATTATAAGAGGTCCATGTTACGAAAAAGAGCCTTTCCTCGGTTACCGTAATAACCTGATGTTAGATATTGCAATCACATATTCAAGGGCTGGAATGGGGATATTGTAACGTCTCGGGAACGTCTCGTAGTAGAGGTGTGGATATGGTAACGTCTCGGAATAGGGGTGGGGATATGGTCGCGTCTCGGAGTAGGGGTGGTGTTGGGTATTTGTAGCGTCTCGGAGTAGGTGTGGTGGTGGGGATATGGTAATGTCTCGGAGTACAAACCTATGTTAATATACGTCTTCCTTGGGGTCGGCTGGTACAGGGGAAAATATATAGTTAGCATAGATAAGGTAGTGTACCCCTGACACACACACACACACACCATAACTTAAAATCCCTCCCTCGATCGTCCCCCTCCCCAATTTACTAAATTTACTAAATTGTATTATCTATTAATTTATTTAGTTATCTATTAACTAAAATTTAGAACAGCACAAGGCCACCTTGGAGCTGTTATGTTAATCCGCATTCCTTTAAATTTCTGAACATTTACACGAGAGGACACCCGCAGTAATTAAAAAGAGCAATCATATAATACTGATTCAATAAAAATCAATTTTATTGGCTATAAAGATGACGAAGCGCCTTTAAAATTAGCCCTTGGTTAGGGAGAGAAAAAACACTGTAAATTATAACGTAGGCCAAAGGAATGCGACTTCGAGTTTGCGGCTACGCCATTGGTTAAAATAATCAAGTAATATACACGCGCATTGCTTCTGATGGCAGATGAAATCGTGACGAGCGGTCTAATTTAATGTTGCCTTTGCTCGTTAAAAATAGATCACGAGACCACACAATTAAAAACTAACGACTAATTGAAAGGGACGTATATGTAGCAAGTTTATGGTGTTTGATTAAATTTTTAATATTTTTCATGAAACAATGTGTGACGTGGGTTTGGGGGATGTTAGTGTTTACGGGACCAACTTTCAATCAGTCATTGATTTACAAAAGTGCGAAATTATGGAGAGGCCTTTTACCATCCTACCTGCATCTCCCGGCATAAGGTGTTGATTGCTTCTATGTGGTTAATTAGTAAATTGACGTAATAAAACGCGCCACTGAAATAGGGCGCGTTTGAATCGTCTGCTCGAGTATAATTTTTTTCGTCCACTGTTCACTCTAATACGCATGCGTGATGAATAAATTACTCGAATGGCATTGCGAGCAAACCGTTCCAACTAATGTCCGCTTAGCAACCGCAGAGAGGTTGCGGGGAGTTCAAATCCCGGTCGAGTGATGCTATGACTGAACTAACTGCCTCCCCGCTAGGTGCCTAGCATAAAGGACATGAGTATATTGTTTTGTTATGTAGTTCCCTTCGGGTGTAGGCAATTGTGCCAGGCAAAGGTTCTGGGACTCCCAACGTCCAAAATGCATCTTTTTTACATTTGTATAGCAAAGCAGTCGTGATGTGGAGAGCGTAGAGTAAGGGACACCACACCCCTACACTAAAACGTTATACCGGTAGCTTTTACCACAAGCAAAGGCTTTTTATCAGTTAAACTCTCATATGAGCGTAATTGACACACAATCAATATTAATCAGATTTATATATGACAGCTTATATAATTGTCTCCGGGACACAACGGTTTTCTTATGATATTCGCTGTCTTACACGATGTTAAATACGATATATAACGAGCTCTGACTGATCGTAGTCACCAAGAAAACACATCGGTCATTTTCTTCCGATGTGCTACTAGTAAAGCACGAGTTCACCAAGACTATAATACGAACTTTATACGAGGCTAACACGGTCTATGCACGCTTTGACTACGCGAAAGCGCGGCCTTTAAACGACCTTATTATAAAGGTATCTGTGTTTAATCACGGTAGTCTAATTCATACAAACTTAACACGCTCTCTTACGCTTTCTACGTCCTTTAGAAGACCATAGCATGATGTATACGTTCACTGCGACCGTTAAACCGACCAAAACTGTAGTACATTTTGGTGTATATAAGCTTGCTGCAGTTTAAGTCACAAACCAGTACACCGGCAGCAGCATGCCAAACCGTCACGGTCATTCCAGCCAAACGCAACATATGGATGTATGAAGAGTGGCTCCTTGGCCGACCGGAACATGGCCTTTATGGAGCGTTGATGCAGGATCTGGCGGGAGGACAGGTCTGGGATCCAGATGCACATGATGTCGCCAAACACATGATGTCGCAAATAAAGTGCCAACACGACCTGTTCATGATGCGTCACGATGTATGTCAAGCTTATCACGAGATTAGTACGTGCCAAAGATGATTTGACAGGAGCTCTAAAGCTCGTTATATATCGTGTTTAATAAGACGGCGTAGGTCGGCGAGTAGCATAATGCGCTTCTCGCAAGATATTGTACACTTATATAGTCAAGAATAAGCATGCAATTATATTAATAATTCTCGTACAATATCGAAGAACTCGCGGGAAATGTACGAGATTTCGCAAGAAGTGTGCCAGATCTCGCGAGAAATGTACGAGATCTCCTGAGGTCAGATTCCGTGATTTCTCGTGAGTTCTCACGAGAATTGTACCAGAACTGTTCTTATAATTGAATGATTATATCCTTTATTCTATATGTTGTGTAAACTATATGTCGGTTACATGTTTTTTCCCCCGATGGTTTAAACTCAAGGAACAGGTTTGCGCATGTATTATTGTAATATCAAAATGGCTAATTGTATCCGAATGGCGGGCCATAAAATTCCATGGTATCATCGTTGCATTCTCCAGCGGGCATTAATCAGGCCCTTAAACCAGATGGCACATAACTCTGTCTTCTCTGAGCAAAATTAAACGAATAAGATGATTCTTAAAAGAGTGTCTTGTATACGGAATGCATTATGATATGGTTTGCGTGATTCTCTTGTACAATATATGACACATGCCAACGACCGCTATAATAGCGAGGACAACATATATTTCGAGGTCTAAGTTGAAATTAAGTTCCCCACGGATGTTCTCAATATTATAAGTTGTTCTCAATAAATTGATAACTAATTGTTTTATTGGTATGTGTATTTTTTTGTATTGATTAAATTTGTCTGGGCCCAAAGTAGGATGTGATTCCTAGGATGTGATTCCTAGGATGTGATTCCTATAGGATGTGATTCCTATAGGATGTGATTCCTAGGATGTGATCTATAGGATGTGATTCCTATAGGATGTGATTCCTATAGGATGTGATTCCGAGGGTGTGATTCCTAGGATGTGATTCCTAGGGTGTGATTCCTAGGATGTGATTCCTAGGATGTGATTCCTAGGATGTGATTCCTAGGATGTGATTCCTAGGATGTGATTCCTATAGGATGTGATTTCTAGGATGTGATTCCTAGGATGTGATTTCTAGGATGTGATTCCTAGTATGTGATTCCTAGGATGTGATTCCTAGGATGTGATTCCTAGGATGTGATTCATATAGGATGTGATTCCTATAGGATGTGATTCATAGGGTGTGAATCCTATAGGATGTGATTCCTAGGATGTGATTCCTAGGATGAGATTTCTAGGGTGCGATTCCTAGGATGTGATTCCTATGATGTGATTCCTATAGGATGTGATTCCTAGTATGTGATTCCTAGTATGTGATTCCTAGGATGTGATTCCTATATGATGTGATTCCTATAGGATGTGATTCACATTGGATGTGATTCCTAGGATGTGATTCCTAGGGTGTGATTCCTACGATGTACCGTAGTTCCTATTAGATATGATTCCCGTTTGTTGATTAATAGTCAGCTGTCTTACTAAGTAGTGATATAGTAAATTTAAGTTACTTGCCTAACACATAAATAAATGCAATACGTAATAAAATTACATGCAGTGAAATAAATCACAGAAAAACATTAGATCACAATAAAACTTGAGCCAAGCTTTCATAAAATATTACAGTTTGTGTATTATGCTATGTGGTATATAGGCCTGTCGCCATACAAACTATATTTTGAGCATTTCTTTTGCCGATTCCTCGTTCATGGATATGGGGCTTGTGTTTGGGTATTTGTCCATCCAGAATAAGTGATTGTATTGTTGTCTAATCGTTGGAATTTTGTTCAACGTCTCAAGATACTGATTGTTATAGACATGTATGCGGAATGCACTGCGCAAGTCCCTTTAGCATTGTGTGATACGTACCAGCGACCTCCTCTCGCTAGGAACGACATATATGTTAGGCCATAATATTGAGGGCTAAGTTGAGATCAATATTTCCACGAATGTTCTCCATGATAAGTGAATGTTCTCACTAAATGCATAACTATTTCTTGTACTGGTATATACTATTATATATATATTTGAAGCATACACGACTTGGTCTCAATTTGTTTTGTTTTTCTGCTTCACTTTCTTAAGTCGCCGGTTTCACGAGTTATTCGAGGGTGCACCCAAATAACAACCATCTCCGATGAACTCCCCGTGGAATCTAAAGCCCAAATAAACCACGTGATAATCATCCCATCACCCGTCTCAAATTCTTCATTAGCGCCTCAGCCCTTGCCAGATAAGATTAATATCATATCATTACGCGCAAACTAATTAAGAAGACACAGGTGTAAGAGAAGACAGGCGGAAGATTAAACTGAGGTTCTCTCGGGCCCTTTAAGTAAATCCTTATAATGATTATCTCCCCTGACACCAACGCGACATCAAGGAAACTATTTATTGCCGCAGTTTACATTTTTGAGCTCTGGTATCGAGAAGTATTATGTTTCTGTAGTGGCTGTATAGGGCTATATGTGTCATAAATGTATTAATCGTTTCATAAATAAAGGTTCCAAATCGTGACATTTTGGTGTCATCGTTACATTGCTAATTAGTACAGTTTTGTTTGTCTATGTCTCTTAGATCCCGAGAGAGAAAATAACAAACCCACACATGGTACACATTAACAGCATCATAAGATGTTTCATTGTATAGTGTAGCTAACCCTGATCGATAATATTAAATCCAAGTTGGAAGGATTTCTAACCATTACCAAGACACAATAATGTTAGGATTCGGGCCCCTTATGTATGTAATGAATTAACCATATTAATCAGGGGCGTAGCTATGGGGGTGAGACACCCCCTGGCGCGTTGATTAGTCGGCAAATTGACGATCAGATCGCACCAAAGGGCACTGGTTCATCTGCAATTTGCTGACAAGCTATACACACTGGTGCCGGTGGAGGACACAGCCGACTTGATCAATTGTCAATTTATCGGCTAAGCAAAACGCACCGTTTTGCATATAAGCTCCATTAATAAACAAGTGTCTGGATTTAAAAAAAAAAAAAAATCGACAACCTTTTCGCCTCATGTTGCATTATTGCATTATGTTCTCCATAAGCTTTGGTGCATGGATGTGAAAATGGTACTATATACAGTACTTCGTCGACAGATAACGTCAATGTATACCTTTGAGGGATATGGGGGGGGGGGGGGGGCGGGGCGCGTGTTGGTTCTGAGTATGCAAACCCGTGTAAATCTTAGAGTGAAATTTTAGCTTGAGGGCAGCAAGGGGCAGAATTGTCGTGAGGGCAACATTTTTCGCGCACTACGCACCCAAGTATATTTTTCTACAAAGGTATCGCAACAAATATAGTCAACTTGAGCGGCAAAGCAGGGGTCAGAATTCTCAGGGAGCCAAAGATGTAGGCACACGTTTCACGAAGAGGTGGGGCGGGGTTCTTGGGGGTAGAAATGTTTGCAGGCCGTTATTTTCGTATGCCGGGACACATCCACAAATATTCGCGACATTACCACAAATGTTCACAAATATGTACCAATATCGCATAAGCGCATTTGGTGTATATATATATATATATATCGATTTTGGAAACATCTCTTCCCCAAATTATCTTTGACCCCAAATCCTGGACACCACTAATGCTCCCAATTGAATTCAAATTGTATTAAAATCCATGAAAGAGGAATGTTATATTCGCCCCCAAAAACATTAACCTGGAATCCCTAAATTCCCGAATGAGCAGTAGTCATTATGCATAACTTTTGTCAATGCTGACTCCTTCCAGGGAGATAAGAGAAGCATTTGAGCATTCAAGATAATGACCGCAGATGACCCCTAAATGACATTTAATGGAACACAAATGAATGAAACACAAATGAGTGAGGTGGTCCTATACCCATGGATCATTGCATCAAATTTTCCTTAAAATCCGTGAAATCTTGTACTAAAGGAAGCGTTTTAATTTTCGCCAATTTACTATTACCTTTGACCCAAAATTGGTAAACGCCCGAAATACACCAGTATTCAATTATCGTGATACCATGATCAACCTCGATTGTATAGCTAAGAGCTATATATGGAAGACGAATCATATTAATAGTACTATCAGACTTCATTTGTATTTTGGGTTAAAACATCACCCTAAAATACATTGTATTTTGCCAGCTTAAATTGTCATCCGGATTTACGTAAACGTTTGTATATCTCATTGGCCATTTTTAAAATGCACATGCATTAATTAGTGACAATAATCGTTTTATGCATATATATATAATTTGTCGACAAACAAAATGCGTAGAATGTTTTCTGAGCTTCATTTCTTGCTAAAGAGTGTTACAATTTGCAAAAATTAGTAGATAGTTGATTTATTTGATGAACTATGTACAGAAGATAGATTCATATTTTGCTTCTCAAAGTCTGACAGTACCTTTAAGTGGCCCCCAAATTGACCTTTGACCTAAAATATCTGAGCATCCCCATCGTTCATGAACATTGTGTCTATCCATTGAAGACATAGACGGAGCACGACTTCATATCCCATGCAGTTTCAATTTAATGATTTATGAGCCAAAAACAGGAATGTGAGACATCTGCGCGACATCTGCGCGCGAAGCGCAAATTTTTAAGGCCATTTAGGCATAGTCAAGTCGGCAAATATATATTTCTTAGTCGGCAAATTCACACAAACCCTCCAAAAGTAAGTAGCTATGACCCTAATTATATTATCCCAAGAATGCCTCATCAAGAGGTATTTGTTTATGGAAATATTTTGAAGTGTTCGATATTTTAGGTGTGGAACAAAACGTGTGTATTAAATCTGTTCGGGGGCATACATGATTTCACATCCGGACATCCGTCATAATTTCATAATTAGTTACCAAATCTGTCGTTTATATTGAACATTTTAAGGGGAAAGTATTAAAACTATAGATTATAAGATTAATTCCATGTGTATATTTTATTCATTACAGTGTAGATAACCCAGATACTCTTATCACATTTCTCGAATATTTCTCGAATATAAAGTCCAACTTGGAAGTTTCTGCGTGTAAGAGAGACACCAGAATGTTACGATTTCGGCCTCCTGTATGGTGAATGACCCGACCCATATTATGATAGCCGAATAATGCCCGAACAAGAGGTATTCGCCTATGGAAATAGTCATGTTTATATAAGTGTTCGATATTTCGGAACGATTAAACAAAACGTGTCTATTAAATCTGTTTGGGAGGCATCCAGTTCTTCACATTCTCGCATCGTTTTTCTTACAGTTCTATAAAACTCTCAAAAACGTCTGATCCGTTACCATCGTTAAATATATCATGCATTGTATACCGCGTTGGTAATTTTACATGCAGACACATAATTACAATATATACAATTTGCGGCATTCTAGTATACCAAAAAAATCCTCTCGATTCAGAAACGTAGGGAATTAATTTCATTCAAGATGCAATATACTTTAGCGACAAGGAACTATTGAACTGGACTCGATTTTAACGCCAAATTATCACATTATTCCAACCGCCCTTCGAAGTGATAAACCTGTAAAGGTGTTAAGATCACGTGTGAATATTTGTATTTCGTTTTGGCAACAGCTGCAAAAAATATCAATATTCGAGGGAAAAGGCTGCTGTCTGCTGAACTTTTCATTAGATTGTTATTCCTACTGCTTACTACTGATAATATCATATTGTAAACCAGGAGATATCTCCATATGGTGGAAGCGGTGGGATTTATCGATGACAATTATTAGTACTGCTTCGTACTGCTTACTATACTGATAACATTATATTGTAAATCGATGACTTGGTAAATGAAACACACCGTATAACTCAAGTATATACATTCAATTGTTAGTACTTCCAGTGGCATCGCCAATGGGGAGGGGTGGGTGGGCTGAGGACCTGTCCACACGTGCTTTTGCCACCTATATGTGCCACCAATAAAATTTGTGATATTTTATAAAACATTTTGTGATATTTTTGGCTGATGCTTCCGCGCTGACTTGTTGGCCCCACGTATTTCCAGACCCATTTATGACCTGTTTTCTGCTGTAGGTTCGCCTACTGGCACGCGCGGCTCGTCACTGTGCTACTAACCGTTAGCTAGCGGGTCAGGAATACCCCTCCAGGGGTTATGTCACATCGGGATGTGTTGAGAAAATATATCCAAATAACATATTGCGGGCGTAACCGCAGGGGGAAATACTAAGGGTGAAAGATCCGTCTTTTCGGGCGGGTTTCGGTATAGATCTTGCATTGACTTTCAAAATATATTTCAGCATATGACAACCATGAAGACAAACAGCCTTACAGTCGAAATTGACATCAAGCCACGGAAACTCATCAATATTCGTGAGACATACACCAAAACACCAAGGACCATCAATTACCGGTATACTATCAATCCATATTGTCATTCTTGATATACCATGCATAACATTGCCAAAACAGGCATTGATTCAAACTGTTATACACATGCGAAACCTAGTACCTGGAACCTAATATTGCAATAACGTAACATTGTAATAGCAAACATATTATTGTAAGGATGTAACATTGTAATAACAAACATATTATTGTAAGAACATGACATTTTAATAACAAACATAGTATTGTAAGGACATAACATTATAATAGCAAACATAATATAGTAATAAACAACTTCCGTAATGCTAATGAAAAAATATTGCTTTAAATCAGTACGTGCATGGTTACATGGATATGTGCATAAAATGTCCCAACCAAACATGCCTGCCATTGAACATCAATTTTGATATCAATCTAATGTGTCATTCTTGATACCATGTTTCACAAATTGAAATGCTAAAACAGACATCTCATCTGTTCATCTACTATGCTATCTCATGCATGTCTGCATGGATCACCGCGTGTACATTGTTGCACTTTAACTAAATCGAAGTAGGACAGAATCGACGCAGCTGAATTTTAAATGCAATCGTTTCTGACAGTGGAGACAACGAAATTGATACGAAGTAACACGTTTGAGCGGCTTCATTCCGACGACTACAACTGTTATTTATTTATGAAATGAAACACAAACGTAAATACAAAATGGAGGTCTTTGACGTGTGTCGTTTTAATAATAAAGGGACACTGGTTGATCTAGAATTGTAACGTCATGATTATAACTAATATAGTGATAATAACCTCTGTCACATGGCAGACGTTTTGAGATTTGGGATACTTTAGAGATCAATGCCGAGCAAATCTCGTCTCATGTTTGACATTATTCTATTGATCACATAATTGGTTATCAGCCAACCAATAAGAAGACACAACAGTTGCAAGAGACAAC
Organism: Paracaudina chilensis; assembly: GCA_027580055.1. Classification (NCBI taxonomy): domain Eukaryota; kingdom Metazoa; phylum Echinodermata; class Holothuroidea; order Molpadida; family Caudinidae; genus Paracaudina; species Paracaudina chilensis. The sequence continues at coordinate 10,659 of JAODFY010291317.1, forward strand.
TTTATGAAACATTTTTGGAGATCCACTTAAAGGTACTCTCAGACTTAGAGATGCAAAATATGACTTCATCTTTCATTGTGATATTTCAATCATTCAGTCCATAAAACAACTTTACTCTTTTTGCCAATTTAGCCCTTATTAACGAGAGTTTAAGAATCATGATTTAATTAAGGGTTTTGTCCGGTGACAAATGATATGCTCCAAAGCGATTATTTTCATTTAAAATATGAAAACAGCCAATAACGCATCTGGGAATACCTTCTGGGAGTGGCCCCGAAAGGCAAATTTAGACCAATTTCGGCAGTTTCCAGATTGGATAAGGTTTCCCATGGTGTTCAATATGATATACGAATTTGTACTAGAAGGATCCGGCATATTTATGTGAAAATAATCTCTGATAGCACCTTTAACGAAGGTTTTCATCTTCAGATTTTAATTCATATTTCTTTTTTTGGGCAATGAATCTATACGGACATCTCAAAGATATAATGATTAATATAAATAAATAGAGCACATACACACTGACAGCAAATTCTAGAAACAGGATAATTCAATGAAAATCGTTTGTATGTTAGGCTAAGTAGCCTATACTTGTGTCGGCCGACAGGTCAGGTTTTGTTAAATTACGAATTTTAGTGTTTATGGAACTTACGCTGGTATTCTTGTTGCATGCACGATAATGGAATGAGATTATAAAATCTCTATTCGGATTCAGAGAATTTGTTGAACGTTTCAAGTTCCCATTCCTATTGCAATTTCCGTTTTGCTAGAAACTTTAGAAGTGCATTAGAATCCTTTTTTATACTGTGAGTTTTATGTTACTAATGTTTTTAAAGTTCAGTCGATTCTCAGTCGTTCATATCTTTTTACACCCTAACCCTAACTCAGTAATTACTGAGACAATTTTAACATGTGTTATCGTGTTATACAATTTCATCAGTAGTTGCTGTGTATCCCGTGCGTATCGGATACACCCTAACCCTAACTCAGTAACTATACTGAGCCCATTGTAACATGTGTTATCGTGTTATACACTTTCATCAGTAGTTACTGTGTATCCCATGCGTATCGGGGAAAACGTTACGTATAATATGAATTTATGTGTACATAGACAGTATGTGAGGTGCGCCCAAGGGGAACATAACGCTGAATCGTCTCATAAATCATGGTTTATGATTAATGATAAGTAAGGTAATATTAAAAAGAATATGTGTCAATGGCAAAAAAATCTAGACCCGATGAGGACACAAGGTTTGTCAGGGCAAGTAAAATTACCCTTTCTGTGTAATAAGAACCATTATAATTTCAAGATAATAGGTCGTCCATTGAACGCTACGTAATCTACAGTTTCTAAGCATATCGTTCCCTTATTACACACGTTATATGTATACAGCTAGTACTAATACTATAGGCCTATCGATGACGAGTCCAAGTATTTAGTGTAATTTATATGGAAAACCTGAAAGCGGAAGTGACGTTACTATTTCGGCGGCGTTCGCTCCAGTATTGGGTTGGAGACGATCGGTTCTCTTTAAGGATGCCACTACTCCTAATTTTTATTCAACATTGGCGTCTTAGAACCATTGTTATAATCATCTATATTATTTTTGGTAATTATTATTAATATTTAATGTTTTATATATATAATAACCTTCCTAATATTTTGTAATTTCTTAATAGGCTATGTTAAAATATCTCATTCATCTTAATATGTTTAAATTCCTTATTCATCTTGATATGTTTAAATAATTTACTCTTAATCTTAACTTCTCATCTTAATATAGTATAATTATTTAATCATCTTAATGTTTATTACTACTACTTATAATCTTTACAATTATACTGGAATGAATTAAATGAAAATGAAAAGTATAAATGGTTGGTTGGCGTCGTTCATTCAGCACCACACGTTGCATTCACAGCTAATTTACTCAGGTGCAGGGAACTGAGATGAGACGTAAACATGCCCTACACGTGAACGTGTTCGAAAACATAGTAAAAATGTAGAAAACATGTAGTTTTACTAAACACAATATAATTATATCACCATTGTTGTTCTATGTAAACAAATGTATCTGCTTAAATAAATGTCAATGTTTCATTTGTCGTAAACTGTTTATCAGTCATCGAATATGGTAGTTGGATTCTCGGTAATTCTGATCCGTGACCAATCCGATATTTGTTATTAAGCTCTGTTAACAGCGATATGAAGCCGATGTGAAGGGATTAGTAACTTGATATCAATAATGTATGGTGCATGAAATAAAGAAAAGCCAGGAAATATATTGCTGGACAAGCAGCTCTCAAGAGCTTGATAAACGCTCAGAGTTCAAATTAAATCAGTATTTAATATTCCATTGGTTTATTAGGAAACTATATGCATTATTATACAACTCTGCCAACTCGATGTAAACGGTTGACAAAAATCTAGACACGATGCATGGCCAGTTGGCAAATCTAGACACGATGCAGGACCAGTTGGCAAACCTAGACACGATGCATGGCCAGTTGGCAAATCTAGACACGATGCAGGGCTGGTTGGTAAATCTAGATACGATGCAGGGCCAGTTGGCAAATCTAGACACGATGCAGGACCAGTTGGCAAACCTAGACACGATGCAGGGCCAGTTGGTAAATCTAGACACGATGCAGGGCCAGTTGGCAAATCTAGACTCGATGCAGGGCCAGTTGGTAAATCTAGACACGATGCAGGGCCAGTTGGCAAATCTAGACATGCTGCAGGGCCAGTTGGTTCCTCGGAACTTCTGAGCTTGGACCTTTCTAATATTTTTGGCGCTGGGGCTCTATCAACTAAACAGTAAAACAGCATGCAAGAGAACGCACCTATCAGCTAGGATCATTATTAGCACCTGTTGGATCCTACGGATCAGGAACATGATATCAATGATGGTGCATGATACACCCGAACACCACCAAATATATTGCTGAAAAAAGCAACGAGGCCCGATGAATGCGAAGATGTTCAAATTCTATTTAGGTTTTTGGCTTACCACGAATTATGCATAAGACTACAATCTGTGTGAAATGTTGGAATATCTAAATACAACGAAGATGAGCGTTGGTTCTCTTGTATTTCTGATCTGGGACCATTTAAATATTACTCGGGTGGAAACACTCTCAACGACGTGTCACTTGTTGTATATGATATGGCCTGATGAACGGGAGGTTGTTCAAGGTATATTTGATTTTCAATTGACTTATTTATAAGATAAATGTCTGAGGAAGAGGAATGTTGGTTCCTGACAAGGGCGGATCCAGAGGGGGGGGGGGGGGCGAGGGGCG
>JAODFY010291428.1:0-13950 GCA_027580055.1 Paracaudina chilensis
ATCAATATAACTTAAAAATCATATCTGTTGATAGACCCCGGTATCGGAACCACTGAACGTTTTCGTTCTCTGGTTTTACCCATGGCTTACTGGACTACCTAATTTCAATGGGTAGGCAGTACAATTAATTCAATTAATGTTATTCAAATTGTGTTCCTATATATTTTGGTTTGGGTTAAGAATTTTATTTTTTGTTTGTGAAGCTGAAATTTCATGACATTTCATTGGACCATGGTCCCATACTTTGGCTCATAGTTTGTAGGCTTGGCCACCAACAGGTATTTTTTTTTTGGCCCCAAATGCCAGTGGTATCAGAGTTATACAGCATGAAATAAAAAAAATGAACAACAGGATTATCACTTCTGGAACTTCTTGCAATTCTTCAGCCCCACTGCCCTCGACCTCAACCCCCACGACCTCAACCCCCACCCTATTATACCAAGCTGACAACAGCAAAAATTATCAAAGCAGAAGATGTGCCATTTATCATCCATGGTAGTGTTTTCATGATCTTTTGCCTTCATCAAGAACCCTGGGGAGTGTGGTGGTCGAGTGGCTGATGCAGTGAGCTCAGGATTCAAGGATCACAGGTTTGGGCCCTGGCTGGGTCATCACGTTTGTGTCCTTGGGCAAGGCACTGTACCTCTATTGCCTCTCTCCACCCCAGGTGGTATAAACGGGGATCTGTGAGGTGACAGATTCAGGCACCAAGGCTCGTCGCATCCACAGGGTCTTTAGGAGATTTTGTGAGGGAATGTGGCTCACATCTGTGTGCTGTCAAGGTCTAATAAGACACCAAATGACCAGAGGATTAAGCAGCGTCATGTGAGAAGGCCCTCAGCGTCATGTGAGAAGGCCCTCCCTCAGCGTCATGTGTAAAGGCCCTCCCTCAGCAACATGTGTGAAGGCCCTCCCTCAGCGTCATGTGTGGAGGCCCTCCCTCAGCGTCATGTGTGAAGGCCCTCCCTCTGCCTTGATACTAGACTATTAACCTTAAATCTGATCGTAAATTGTTTTTTGTCCCCTTTTCAATGCTAATGTTTCTTTGTTTTCATCTACTCTTCAGGCCAAGACGTCTAGACCTAACTACTGCCCTTCCTGTAAACAAAGTAAAACAGATTATGCCCACCAATATCAGCAAGCATCCTAAACTGTGCCATCTTTCGAGATATCATGAAGGTAATTGGAGGGGGGAAAAAATTGCTTTGTGGTTTAAAAAAAAAAACATTGACCAATGAACAATGGTTGGCGGCATTGTCTGGGGTAAAACATCTATACAGGTAGAGGGAAACAGATTACATCCAACAATGTCAGCAAGAATATTTAAACCATGTTAAATCTTTTTGAGAAATGAAATGTTGAATCTTGTGGAAAAAGGAACCTTGCAACCAGCACTCCGGGGATTCTCAGAAGCATTCAGGCTGGCCAACAAGGCTTGTTTTGAGTCTTAGGCCATGTTCACACTTGAAAACGAAATGGAGTTCAGACCCTGCGAGGGGAATCAAGAGCCAGTGTAGATGCTCGCGTACTCGGCGATCAGACCCCGCAATCGTGATCTCCCTTTCGGGATGGGTCATACCCCGCGAGGGGGATCAAGAATGGTAGCCGCGCATTGCCTTACCTTCAAAGCTGACCTCGCACCCGTTCTCCAGTGTGGATGCGATCAGGATCGACTTAACTATCTCCCTGCATTCTCAATGATTCATTCTGGATATGACTTTGAAAGTAATGCAATAATGCATGAAAATGCAAAAATGCAATAATGCATGAAAATAATGCAATTGCTGAAGAAAATTTAACCCGGAAAACATTGAAACCTTTTGTTCGTCTTGTTTGGAAAATAAAAGTTTCTTTGTGACAGATTATTCTAAACAATATTTAAATTGATTTTTTTCTCCCTCTTCTCACGGGGCTTAGTTTCTGCTAAGGGACGCTACTTTACCTACGCTCAGATGAGGAAGATCGGCGATAAGACGGCCTTCATGGATCTCTTCAAATGTTTGAAAGACAATGAAATGGTGAGTACCCAACAAATATGCAATTTCAGAATAACTGTTTATTTTTCATCTTGTTTTGACAAATGCTGCTGGGAAGTTGTCACATAAAAAGATTAACGTGTTTGAAATCAAATCAAAGGAGCCATTATAGTTGAGTATGAGTATATTTTTGTAAGAAAAATTTGTAAGAAAAAATGTTGAATATATAATATAGGTCTACTGTAACAATTCGTTGCCAATGGTTTTTAAGCTGGCTACTGACCGACATGGGTGGCACATCTTATGGAGTCCCAAGCTCATCAACGTAAGCAGTAATAAATTTTACATCCGTACATAAGATAAACATTTGTAAGAGTAAAATGACTGTACATACTTAACAACATGATGTTTGGTCTGTATGTGATTGTGTGGAGTGAAAACAATGGCGGTTACACTCGATGTTGCATGCAGACCAAAAACAATGGGGCAAATGTTGTGTTTTCCGTGGAATTATTCCAGGTAATTGGCAAGCAATTGGTAGAAGACGATCCTTGTTGTTTTAGTGTGAGTAGCAAAATGTTGGTAGGTTGCATATGTCAAGTATGGATTGCAAACACACAATATTATGTAATATATATATAGCATAATAATTATCTGGAATAATTAACTGGAAAACACAACATTAACATGTAGCATACACAGTACCGTCAGGCGTGACATGTGCAGAGAGAAATCAGGGTGACATAGCTTGTGAATGTGATATATCGAAGCAGAACAAATTGGATTGTTATCATACTAGGCATATGATCATCAAGGATAGTAGTTAATTCTCATGAATATTAATGAATAGGTGGGTCACATGAATATTTATGAGGATGGAACAAGTCTTGACGTCTCTCTTGTTCTCTTTTTAAGGCCTTGCAAAAAAAACTGGACAACAAGCTGCTCTTCGTCCTGCCCCCCTGTAGCTTGACCGAGGAGCTGGGTATCACAAAGACTGTCAAGTCTTTGCTGCACGTGCTCTTTGTGTCGAACAGGAGCTCGTACAAACACTTGTCGGGTAATCATAATTACAAATCATAATTAACACACAGACCTTTCTTAGGGTAACTTGACTCATAATAATTACCATGCAGACCTGCAGTAATTTTACTAATCATAATAAATATACAGACCTTTTCAGGTAACTATGCATACAGACCACTGTTAGGTAACATGACTAATCATGATTACCATACAGACTTTTTTCCCGGTCTCTTGACTAAATCATAATTAATTTTTGTAGGGCATGGAATTCAGAGGGTTACATTAGTTGTGCCCTATCTCATAGTGGTATTAAAAGATGTTATATAAAAAAGGAAATCATAATTTATAAAAGTTGCTAAGCTAAGTTGGTTACACTATGTTCATTAGGTATCTCTAAGTGGTGACGTATTTAGGGGTTGGAGGTCGTAGAAAGAGGGATGTGTTAGCCAACAAAGACAATGGATGTTCTTTTCACCTTCATTTTAGATGCCGGCCTTAGGATCATCCCCGGGGAGGAGGAGAGGCCACCCCTGCCCATCATCAACCAGTCAGCAGATATCAAGTCTGAACTGGGGAAGCTATTCCAGCACGAGAACAGTTTCTACTTGGAAGGAAAAGATAAACCAAGCACCCCTGCTAGGATACCCTTGTCATCAAATTCTAAAACCCCCAGCCAAGATTCAACCCCCGGGATCCCTGTGAGTGCCAATAGGAACAGCACCGATGCAATATTAAAGGATACCACAAACAATTTATCTGCTGATCGCGTGGTCACCCAGAGTTGTAACATCTCACCTGCAGTGAGGGTCAACCCCCCACCTGTCCCCACCATGGTCCCTTACACCTCCGGTAGACTTGAACATGTCGAGGGCAGTTTTTCTCCAATCGAAGATGATGAAACCCATCGAGCAACATCGTCTGATCCGGCAAGACCATCAAAGGAAGAGCCGGGTGGAACTATGTCATCAACGGAGAGGGGCACAAAACCAGATGAAGGGGAAATCAGGCCACATTTCACCCACCCACCCAAACCCACTCGGGTGTTTTCGGAGGGTTCGCATCTACCCCACATTAATCAACAGATTCGCCAGTTGAGGGAGCTGGTAAAGGTCTCCGCAACGAACCATTCATCTTCCTCCAGGGACACCGTTGAAGACTACCAGAATAAAATCTCCCACCTGAAGAACAACCTGGAATCGCTGCTCCAGGAGCGTGCTAGCTTGAAGCAGTCGGAGCAGCTGAAGGAGAGTTTCCATCGCCAGCGGGTTGCAGAGAAGTTGCACTCGCTGCATGGTTCCCCTTACACACCGACAACTCCTCGGGGGGAGAAGGCTGAGGTGATGCACACCCCATTGTCATCTTCCCTCATCCCGGATCCGTTCACCCCTAACCATCCCAACCTTATCATGTTACAACCCAGCCCTGAGCAACCCGGGCCCATCCCAGCTCACCCCATTCCAGATAGGTCAGATCTTGCCCGGCATGACCAGTTGTTGGTTAATTCTCCCAGTGACAATGAGAAAGAACCATATTTTAGTACCCCAGATGGGGCATTCCCATCCCAGCCCCCCTTGGTGATGGACCTCAACAGGACGCCGATTGAAGACCCTTCACAGATTTTTGACTGCTTAAAGAACATCCTTAAAAGCCCCCAGCTAAGTCAGAGGGATGGTACCCTAAGCGACCTCTCAGATGAGCCAGACAGGTCTGCGGATCCACTCTCCCCCGCCGGGTTGACCCTTGATTCTCTCAGGTCCATCCTGGGTCGAGTCCAGGGGAATTCCCCATCGCTCTCAAGCCTTCCAGAGAGACTGCTTTCATCCGGACTCTTAGCAGATGTGACTGCCAAAATGGACCCAGGGCCGTCTACGATACCATCTACTTCTGATGTTGAGAATAATAATAAGCGTCGGTTGGACGAGGAAGACCCAACACAGACAAAGAGGCTGAGAACTGGTAGGTCTTTATGTCTCGTTGCTTGGATACAAAGTATCATGTGCGTCACTTCAGTAGATGTGCCCTATTGTTTTTGTTTTCCCTAAATTAAAATGTCAGTATCTTTGCAACTGTGTGTCCGATCACCTTCATACTTTTTATGGTTGTGTTAGAAGATGGGAGGTACATTGCTACATGCAAATAAACTTTCCCCTCAGTTGTATTCATGAGTGGGGGGGGCTTAATGCTAAATCGCTTAAACTGATATCTTGTAAAGTAAATGCTTCATATTGAGTATGGTGATGTTTAGATGATGATTAGGTACATTGCCACATGACAATGAAAGTTCATCTCATTAATATTCATGATTGGAGGGGGGAGGGGGGGCTTAATGCTAAATCGCTTAAACTGATAGCTTGTAAAGTAAATGCTTCATATTGTGTATGGTGATGTTTAGATGATGATTAGGTACATTGCCACATGACAATGAAAGTTCACCTCATTAATATTCATGATTGGAGGGGGGGGGGGGCTTAATGCTAAATTGCTCCAAATAACTAAACACAAAATGATAGAAATGTTATATTGAATTTCTGCCATATTGAACTTTTAGGGGCTCCATGATAAGTACATGTTTCCTATTGTTTTGGGCTACCATGACTTTGGGGTCCACATCTTCACAACCAAATGTCTGATCGGCTTCATTCTTGGTACAGTTGAGTCATTCAGTGATAACTACAATTTCATACAACATTGAAATTTCTAACTTAAGTTAAATTAGTTTATAAAATCTCACCAATGGCATCAGAACCACTAAAACTTTTGTTATTGTTTCGTAGGGGAAGCTGTTACACAGTCCACTGCGCTAGTACCAAGTTCCAAAATTGTAACCCCAAATTCCAAAGGTCAATTATATGGTCATTGCAAAATATTTCCAGCACTTCCTTAATTAGTCGTGCAAATTATGGGCTCCTATTTTAAAATATACATCCGTGCAAATCGCTTTGAAAAAGTTGTGGGGGAAGGGAGGAAACACAACCATCTTAACAAGCTTACTGTGCAGAAAGTCAATGGTAGCATTCCCAAACTTTGGTGGGAGATGCACCTCTGCCCCCCTCCCAGGATCATTGCTCATGAAAATATGTGAAATAATACTTTAGTACCCAGTGGGGAGATCTCATTACCAAGTGACCAAATTTAGTACCCGGTGCAAACAAAACAGCATTACTCTTTGCTTTACTCTTTGCTTTCTTCAATAGATGATCCTGTAGACGCAATGTCCCAGCTCTCCTCCATCCTATCCAGTGTTTCAAAGAACGCTGATGCGCCACCATCTGCCACCCCCGAGTCTCCCCCGCCATGGGAGGTTCTCGGCTTGGTGCATAAGGAGGTCCCTCTCGAGACCCCAGAGTCGCCCCCTCCCTGGGACAAGTGCAATGAAGGGTCCGACACTGGCCCGCAGGAGGGGGGCAGCATGACCCAGTGGTCCAGGAATGTGGTCGTGAAGGAGGAGGAGAAGAAGCAGCTGACGGTGACCATCAAAGGGAAGCCGATCACCCGGAGGTCGCAGGAGGGTTCGTCGGACCTCTACAGCCTGGTCAAGAACGTGCTCCATGGAGTAACAAGGTATTATTTAGGAACTTCTTCATGTTTAAATCAAGTTTGCAACTAAAACTAAAAACAATTCTGGCTCTGGGTGGCGTGGCTCTCAGTCTGTGTGTAACAATCGGTGGCTGTCTCCCTGCCTAGATCATTTAGCTTCTTCATAGCAGCAAGCAGTGAACATTTATACATACAGCACACAGCTTAAAAATCGTTTGTAAAATTGTTGAATCAACCTGGTTTGCTAAAGATAACCAATCAGAAGGAAGGGTGAACAGTTTGGATTTGCTGTTTGTAGCAGGTAAATGTCCTGCTACAGTGAGATAACTACCCAATTCCTTAATTTCTCACAGAACATGACATATCCTACCATATACAGTCATTTTTCAGTGTGTAAATTATTGGGTGTAGGCCGTGTTCATACCAGTCGTGATTACCCGCAATTCATTGCCCCAAACCGTGAACAGGCTTGTGTATTAAGGACAACATCGATGTCAGTTGATGGTTAGTTTTATGTTTGCTGTATAAACTAAGTGCATTTGACTGGCAGGTGTAAACTTCCCCCCCCCCCAACAGTTCCCCCCCCCCCAAAAAAAAACTTTCTAATTGTGTTATAATGTGGGATCTACTTATTTCAAAGAAGGTTGGATTATGAATTTTGAAATTCATCCCAGGAATAATAAGGAAACCCTTGTGGCTTTAGTTACATACATTATATAAACAAAAGCTTACTGTGTGAAGTATTTTGAGCTTCTCATTACCAAAGTTTGTAGAAACGCATCGCTTCCTCATTAAACACAATTACCATCAAGAACAATGCAAAATCCAACCAATATCATCGACTAAAAATGCATTGGAGAAGCGGTGTCCAAGTTTCTATACATAGACATTTTCAGCCAGGTTTAAATAATTTAATGGAAGTAATTCAGATCTGACGGTGTCTCCGCAAATGAGTTCCAATTTTATGCATACCTTTTGTTTAAACTACGCACAATCGTGATCCGTCGGCTCGGGTACTTTGCATTTTAATTATGCATGCTGCACTAAAAAAGAGTCCTCACCAAATCTACTTGCATTTTGTGATATTTTGGACGACCAGCATTTACAGATGGTAAAGGTATATGGTCATCTCGGGTATTATATTGTCGGATCAGCTTATTTCTAACGCACCCTATTAATCTTCACCCTTCTTCTGACTCTTTGACTCTTTATTCTGAAGGGGAAAACCCCCAAGGTTTATGTTTTATTGTTGTTTATGCAGCCTAGGTGTGTCACCACCAAAAAAAACATGTTCCTTATGATGACTTCTCATTAAAGCAAAAATCAGGGTTTTGAGCCCTGAGAATTACCCCTCTTTCACCAAAAGGAGATTGTGCCATTCATTTCCATTGCTAGTTATGATTAAAAGACTCCCTGGATCTTTCACATCGTAAATTGCCATTTGTGAAGAAATTAGGCCATAACTGTACGAGTGTTGCATTTTGTGCCAAACTAGGGCTACAAGTGTAGATATCACCTACTGAGGGCGGTATATACATTATTCCTCTTTTTGAAGAATATCGGTAAGTTTTGTTGCACATTATGATTCTTTCGTACATTGTCATATGATGTGGTATAATGAGGACAAAATCGTTAAAAAATAAAACCCCTGATTATTGCTTTAATATAGAAACATTGTTTGGTTGTGGTATTTTACTATGCAGAATAAGGGATGTCAACATTTTTTTTTTTCATCTTGAACGAATCTTTAATCATCTTGAATGATGGACATTTTACTTTTGACACCCTCTTCATCCATGCCATCATTGGAATTGTTCCGTAACCTATCTATGGATCTATTAATCTACTATGTTAATTTTTGCCATTTATTCAGAATTCAGCATTTTCCCCCAATTGATTCATTTAGCATAATCCAAGCATCAGGTGGGCAATTAATTGGTCCCTTGGTTTAAATTTGTAACTAAATTTTTTTGAGCATTTACTACACCCCAATTGGTTTTAGGATTAATGCTTCAATTCGTGGTGCGTTAAGACCTATCCCTGGATCGGGCATAGCAGTGTGAGTGACCTTTGACCCCTTTGTTGGATAGTCCTGTGACTTTGCATGCTTTTGGTAATGGGCAAAAAATGTGAATCGATGAAATATAAAATGATAGGTTAGCCAAGTTTATAGATATTAGCAGAATCTTGTTCTTTGGTAGAAAATTGTTTGTAATTTGTATTCTTAACTGACGTTAACATTTCTGCTAACCTATGTCATGCATGCTTTGTCAAATCACTCAACCAGTTATTTTGCCATAATTGTTGTTTCTAAATCGTCATAACGGAATTGATGTAAAAACTGTGAAAAGTGTCGAATAAAACTTTTGGGTTTGTTAATGATATAATTTCAAATCACTTTTGACATTATAAATAATGTACTTAACCAATTCACTGTTTTTTAAAGACTAACGATATTAACTCAAAATTGTCATGAGTGTATTCAGATATTGAGTGAACACTAACATCCAAAGATTTGCGCAATGTATTAGAGTGAAAGTTGTGATGTGGTTGCAACAAGACTTAAAAAGTGTGCAGCAGTTATAACAGTTACGTCTTAAAGCATCTAATACCACCAATCACTAACCAAGTTAAAACCCAGGTTACCCAAGCCTTTTATTTATAACACAAAACCATTTGCATTTTTCAAAAGCCATCCTTTTTCAAAAGCAAGCCTTGCCCAAAAGCAAGAAGCCTTTCCCAAAAGCATATTAAATATTTGTTTATAAAATATTTTCATCATGTGTAAAAAAATGATCATTAGTGTCTGACTGCACACCTGTAGGTAACTGTACATGTATGCATAATGGTATGCTTGAATTTAAATTATCTGGTTGTTATGGAGATGGACATTCGCCAGTCTCCACAAAGAGGACAGTATTTTGAATGGAAGTGCTCGTGAGGCATCATAAAAAAAAATTGTGTTGTGATCTTATTTTTCACAGTTTGCCCAGAGCTTACTGCCAAAATTTGTATAATTACAAATGAAACATTGCAAATTAATTGGAGTCCGTCTTCCTACCATTTCTGTTTTTCTCTCTGACCAGGACGATGGCCACAGCTGCGATGAAGAAGTATGTGGTGTTGTTTACAAAGCACAGTGTTCCCTCCCTCTATGTGGCATAACTAGAAATTCTGTAGAGTGGTTACAGGGAATTTTGGACAACCAAGGTGGGGGGGGGGGGGCATTTGTATTCCATACATGCTGTGCCCCCACTGTCATCCCCCCTCCCCATGTTGAAGAAGTTCCATGTGCCAAAATTTTATAATGAAATGGCCTTCAAGGGATCAACATGGAATATTTAAATGAGTCTTAAAAAACAACTGAATGGTGTAAGGAATTTCAAAGTGAACAGATAATTTTTAGTCACAATCTCTAATTATGCCATTGACTAACATACCTTAGTCCCTTCTAACGATCTAGCACCTCCATATCCCATCCAGTTGATTTCTTGGTTCATTGTTGTTATCGGCACTGCATGCTTGATAGAATTTGTTTTTAGGCAAAGGAATCAACTGAAAGATACTGGGGCAGGTTTCTCTTTGGTCTCCCAGAATAAGCAATTGGCAAAATTACCCAACATATTCAGAAATCTGCTGCTAGGCTGGTCACACATTGTAGTCCTGTTTCACATGTGGCTCCTACCCTTCACGACCTTCAGTGGCTTCCTGTAAAATTGCGCATTAACTACAAAGTACTTGTGTTAAATTTCAAGAGCATCAATGGTAATGCCACCAACCATCTGAAAGATCTTATTCAGAACTGTTGCCCCAGCCCGACGTCTGCAGTCTAGTTCGCAAAGTCATTGCTTTCTCCCGGACCATGTCAAAAACACTCGGGCTGTTGACACATGTAAAAATAATTTTAAAGACCCACATGTTTTCTTTATTATAATGTATTTGTGTTTATTTTGTGTAAGCGCTATTTGTTTTACCTTTGTTTTACAGCACTACAAGACTTATTGTGTGTGGAGCTTTATTAGAACTTTACTATTATTGTGATTATTATTATTATTATAATATTTGAGACATTAACTTATTGAAATCGGCCTTTTCATCAGTTTGAGCAATTGGCATATTGGCCACTGCATGCTCGGAAAAAAAAAACAATTTACTTACAAAAGTGGGCAGTTTTTAAATGACCCACAAAGCATCTGTATGGATTACAAAGGGCAAAATTACAGAGAGTTGGCCACCAAAAATGTCATTAACATAAGCATGTGTATCTCTCACTGGAACTCCCTGCATGTTTATGATTAGTGAACAAACCAGTGAATGGCACTTTTGATGCCCCCGAAATATAATCACCTGTAAGATGCATTCATCCAAAAACCTTAACATTGCCTGTGAAAGGAAATTCTTGTTTTGAAAGTTAACAATTGACATATCTTTCTTTACTACTAACCCAAGTTTGCAGCATGCTCATATTACTCAGAGTTTACTAACTTTATATAAAGTCAGGCACCAAAGTGAATTTCATAGACCTCTTCATGAAAGCCCCATACCTAACAGCAAATGGTTTGCTGTTAGCAGATCGTTAGTGTGCTTGGGCTGAGAGTTGTTTACATTTAAGGCCTGGAGCTGTTTATCTTTTGAGACTAACCTTTTTTTTTTTAAGCCGCAATGCTAGAGAGATTATTGGAACATCCTTTTTGGAAAAAAAAAAATGGATAAATTTTAATTTATAATCTCTTGCTCAAATGGTTTCAGTTTGTTTATAAAGTTCAAAATCTTTCCCTGTGTTATTCTAAGACTATTATGTGGAGAAGGACAGGTGGTTATTTACATACAAATATAACAAAACAAACAGTGGTTATCTGCTCCAACTGTTAAGAGAAACGTGGGCACATATTTATCAGCCAAATTATTTTCTTTCAGTCGTGGAATCTTACATGGAGAGCAGCTACTTGAGTTCCTTTAACACAAATGCAGAATTTAAAACAAAACTGCTTATTCTTATTTTGCAGTTAAATTATCTAAACAGGTTAACGATTTCTGAACAGGATGACATGTAAACATGCATACGATTTTGATGAACCAGTTGCGAGGAATATAAAATGTATATAAATTCCAAATTATTTGTTTTGTAAGATGTTCATGTCCTGTAAACACATACATGTTCTGACATGTTCTGTAACATGCACATGTTCTGTAACTCTTAGTTGTTCATTAATATGTTTATGTTCCATATTGCTTTGAGTTACATTTCTAAACCTTCAAATTCAGTGAGCTGTTTAAAGGTGATGTTATAATGCATGTTCCATTATCTGTTATTGTCTAGACTACTGTTCTTGTGTTCATTGCGGTTTATGCTCAAATTGAGCACCGTGTTTGCATTTTGCTTTTATTACTGTTTTAAAATAGCATGCAGAGCCTTTATGTAAACTATATATACATAAATATCTATAGATGGCAGTTGCCAACTCTATCTGCATGAATTGAAGTTCATTCCTTGCATTTCCCTTTGATATCCAGATATATTTTGATATCTTGTCTTACAAACTGTTTTGCCTTTACTACAACATATAATTAAATATGGATATACACATGTGGCATATGTAAAGGTGAATATTAAAATTTGTGTTTATAATAGGGGTGGGGAAGGGGCTGAGGGCATTTTGGAATATATGGAAGGCTTTGATCTTCATTTGTCTGGGTGGATTTATACTAAAACTCTTGGATCATATGTGGACAGTAATGACCGGACAAATGTTGAAAATGTGTCTTTTGTTTGTAACAAATGTAGTCGCAGAGAACATCGGGCAACCTACTTCACCAATTCTAGACACATTTTTTTGGTCTTCTTGGGCAATAAGACAAGCGTTAAATTTCAGCCCTGCAATGAGTCTTTTATCTCTGAAACATACAAACCCTGGGCTATAGATATTTACTTGACACAGTAAACTTCAATATAGCTCTTGAGATTGACATAGACAAATGTCCCAAACATTGTACCTGTGGTGAGATGTGTTTCAATATGATTACTATACAGTGTGCACACACATATTATTATCTCATAAATCTTGTTCCTCTTTTAATTTATTCTTTCTGCTTTCCAGTGAGAATGATTTTGCCCCACCAACTGAACAAGAAATACATCTACAAGACATAGTACTCAGCACCCTCCATATGCAAAACCCGGGAAACTCACAGATACAGTATGGTGATTCACGTAAGGTAAGAGCTCGCTGAGCAAAAACGATACAGTGCTATACACATCACGCAAGGAATGACTAATACAATATGGTGTAAAGAAAGACCCCCGAAGATACAATACAGTGCTTTACCTAAGAGCTCATACAATGGGATACTTCACATATAAAGTAAAGACTAAGAGATAGGACATGGTGCTTTGTGTAAAGAAAGAGCTCCAAGATACGATACAGTGCTTTACCTTAGATTTCATATAATTAGAGGCTTCACTTATAAATAAGGACTAAGAGATAGGACACGGTGCTTTGTGTAAAGAAAAAGCAATGAGATACGATACAGTGCTTTATCTTAGAGCTCTTACAATGGGATACTTTCACATATAAAGTAAAGACTAAGAGATAGGATACGGTGCTTCATGTAATGTAAGAACTTCAGGTGCAATATGGAGAGTTTCATGTAAAGCAGGGGTATGTAATCTGTTTAGAGCCATTTGGATATTTATAACATCATTTGCATAGTGTGTGCTGTAGTATTATGCAGTATATTTATTGTGCATAGTGTGTACTGAAGTAGTATTATGCAGCATATTTATTGTGCATAGTGTGTGCTGAAGTAGTATTATGCAGTATATTTATTGTACATAGTGTGTGCTGTAGTAGTATTATGCAGCATATTTACTGTGTATAGTGTGTGCTGTAGTAGTATTATGCAGCATATTTATTGTGTATAGTGTGTGCTGAAGTAGTATTATGCAGCATATTTATTGTACATAGTGTGTGCTGTAGTAGTATTACGCAGCATATTTACAGTGTATAGTGTGTGCTGTAGTAGTATTATACAGTATATTTATTGTGCATAGTGTGTGCTGAAGTAGTATTATGCAGTATATTTACTGTGTATAGTGTGTGCTGTAGTAGTATTATGCAGTATATTTACTGTGTATAGTGTGTGCTGTAGTAGTATGATGCAGCATATTTACTGTGTATAGTGTGTGCTGTAGTAGTATTATGCAGCATATTATTGTGTATAGTGTGTGCTGTAGTAGTATTATGCAGCATATTCACTGTGTATAGTGTGTGCTGTAGTAGTATTATGCAGTATATTTATTGTGCATAGTGTGTGCTGTAGTAGTATTATGCAGTATATTTATTGTGTATAGTGTGTGCTGTAGTAGTATTATGCAGTATATTTATTGTGTATAGTGTGTGCTGTAGTAGTA
>JAODFY010291537.1:0-13948 GCA_027580055.1 Paracaudina chilensis
ACTATGGACAATATACATACCAAGTATGAGATATTTCCATGTTTCCCCCACTGAGTTAGCTTGATTACAATGTTTTTTACCTCTGATGACCTCAAATGACCTTTGACCTATAAAAAAATTATTAGGGTTCATCTACTCACTATGGATAATATACATACCAAGTATGACATATTTCAATGGTTCCCCCACTGAGTTAGCTAGATTACAATATTTTTGGTATTTGACCTCTGATGACCTCAAATGACCTTTGACCACTTGCAAAATGCATAGCATTCGTCTACTCAGTGTGGCCAAATTGTATACCAAATGTGAGATACACCCAATCTTCCCCCATCAAATTACACTGATTTCAAGATTTTTTTTCACTTTTTGACCACGAATGACCTCAAATAACCTTTGACCTAAAGAAAAATTAATAGGGTTCATCTACTCACTATGGCCAACCTTTGTACCAAGGAAGAGATACACATTAGTTTCCCCCACTGAGAAAGCTTGATTACAAGTTCCGCCACATACATACACACGCACACACACACGCACACACACACACACGCAGTCATGATCGAATAGATTCCTCGGCTAATGCCAGGAATAAAAAATGCTACAATCTGAAGAGTAAATTAAGGTGAAAAATAAGTCGAGGGATGATACCAAACAACTGTAAAACACCATATATGACTATAAAATATAAAATTATTTTAAACAGTTACGGTAGCTTTTGAGCTCAAATTCCTGAAAATATCATCATGACCAACATTCATTCAGCACCTATGTAGTTGTATCACAAGGCTTCATTAAAACATCACTACCATTAACCTCCACAAAGTGCCTTGAAGAGAAAAGGTGAGTACAGTCATGATTATCTTGTATGATATGCTTACATTTGTCGTTCAGTTCTTTGAATGATATGCTTACATTTGTCGTTCAGTTCTTTGAATGATATGCTTACATTTGTCGTTCAGTTCCTTCATCCCATTCTCCAGGTCGACTGCAATCTGTTTCATGTCTCCATATTTCTTGGATGTTACCTTGTTCATTTGTTCCAGTAGTTTGTAATCTTCTGCAGTGGCTGTCAAAATATCAGAAATCTGGAGTAGATTCTAGATCATGTTCACAGAGATGTTCCCTCCAAAAAGCCCAGGGTTTCTAGAAAAGTTAACATCATCTTGCCATTGAATGAATTGGAAGATATATATATGAAAGCCTGAATATGATGCAATTAATCAGAATACTTCCACCTGCACCCTTTCCCAAGAGGAGGAAGGAAACCTGAGAGATAGATATAGATATTATTTATTCAGCCAATGTCAAAAATGTACAATGGAATTTGGAAGATCATGGAAATCGGAAGATCAGATGATGTTCAAACATAATGTATTGCTGTGGTTAGAGGTCCTGGTGAAATTGCAGGTTACTATAAAACTAATTTGCAATGATTATCCATGACTATTGGATAATCATGAATATTGAGTACTTTTGACTATTCATGAATATATATCTATTGGATATATATAGTGGGATGATGTTGCGACAACGGTGTATTAGTGACTGAGATTGATATATGGCGGAGTAAATAAATAAAGAAATATCCCTTGCCATAATAAGGCAAATGTTGCCAATGACAAGGTGATAAAAATTTCAAATGCGACATATATTACTCCGCCAAATATCGATCTCATTCACTAATTATATAGATATATATATAGATAGATATATATATACGGACAAATTGATTATTCATGACTTCCAATTTCATGAGTTCCTGATTCTACACTGGTATAAAGCAGCCTGTGCTCTTCACACTCTTGACGCACTTCAACAGAGGACACATCAACTATAGGCAGACACAAAGTCAGAGGTGGGTCAGGGAATGAACAGGAATTTAATAGGGAAATTCCAACTTTATGCACATTACATTTACTGGCAGTGAATGCTCTCATCTAATCTCCTTTTAGGTGAATAAAGAGACCCCTGGTAGTGGTTATATGAATGTTATGACAACCTCTGGTCATTACTAAAATGGAAGTGAAATTGGCTTGTATTAATGGGACAAACTTTAAGTGTGCATTGTGCAAAAATCTCATGGCTATATCATGGACTGTTTTTCAAATGTTTGTTAAGGAATGTATAACACCATCAAAACATGTTACTCATGTTACATTACAGGTACACCTAATACAATACAGGTTGGCGAGCTGCCATTTATACCCTTTGTAGAGAATGATGATCAAATGTAACTTACAGACCAGGTCTCCTCGCACATATTCAGACAGTTTCGTGAACATATCTCGGGTGAGGACCTCAATGTCAGCCGGACGTTTCTCGCCTTTCTCCTTCACCTCTTGTCCTGTTTCCACTGATGGGTCTGGGGCTGTCGAAATATCAAGCAAATTTTTTAAATGATTAATTTAAAGGGCAAAGAATTGGTGAAGCATCTGGCCACATTTGTGATGTCATCAGCTCATTTGGTGTGGAAAATTCTTTGTTGTTCTGTCTATTTTTTTTTTTTTTTTCCATACCAATTTGAAATGGTATGCCAAAGTTTGTAATATTTTTGAAAAATGTATTGTACTGCACAGCACTACAGTAGAACTTTGTTACATGGATATTATATTTCTATAGATAGATTATTTCAAGAAGAAATCATTAATTAAATTATAAAGCAAAGAAAAGCTGGATGTATATAATTTGCAACTGTGATGTCACAATGCCACAACGTGAACTAATTTCAAACGTCCATATCTCAGCAACCACAAATGCTATTGAGGACTTTCACCTCATACAATGGCATGCATACGAATATAATGCAAACACAAGACTAACTAATGAATATTCATATTCAGTGAAATAGTATGCAAACACAAGATCAGCTAATGAATATTCCTGAACATATTACAGAGTGCCAGTGTAGTGTTTCATTTCTTCTTGAAAGAAGCTCTATTGATGTAGCTAAAGGTAGGTATAAAGTATTTGTGCCTTAACTGTAAATATTAGAATATAAATGATTACAAAAATGTTTTGTTCCTTATGTGTGCATACATTCTGCTTGAAATGCTTGCAATATCAGTAATGGAACCACCTGGCCTTTCCTCCTCCAACCTGCCTCACTACATCCAGCGTTTTCATCCATCCCACCTCACATCAACCTACTGCCCTAATCCAGGCTTTCATCTTCCCAATTCCCCCTTCCCAACTTCTATATCCACAACCCATGCCTGTCCATTCCACATCATATCCATCCCAATTCCCAACATTCCCAGCCCTTCTACCCACCCCTTCACCCAGTTCTATGCTTCCACCTACGTCTAGGTTAACCAATTCCTTACTTATCTCAAACTCCCTATCCCACATTACATTACTATCCCAGGTTCTCCCACCTACTTCCCTCCCACTCTTATTATGTTCAGTCCTATAATATGCTCTGTGGCTGGACATAGATTTTAGATATGCTAATTTGTTTGAGATCAATATGCTACAATATGCAATTATGCATTACACAACTCTGTGAATTGCTTTTACACAGCGTACATGGTAAACATACATAATATAATTCCCTGTGATTCTCTCTCACGTCCATCAGCATCGTGCTATTTGCAACATTATTGCCACTGTCTATTGTGTATATGGTAGGTGACCTCTGATCGTGCACTTACTACTTACTAGTACACAACAAAATTATCTTGTTTTTCCACAAATTCTTGGTTCTTAACAAACATCACATATTTTATTTGAAAACATTTGTGATAGGTAAGGCCATAAAAATTCATTGAATGACTTGTTTGCAAGTAGGCCATGTTTCTCTCTGAGAAACATATATGGTTCCATTCTGTGTAATATATCAGCCAAGTCTCTGTATAGGTAGTAATCAGCAACCAGCCACACAGTCCTGTGTCTACACTAAGGTTAGCCTATAGGCAAAGCAGTAGGCTAGTTTATATTGTATAAAGCATAATGTAAGACATGTATTGGCATAGGTCTATATTGTCATGTCATAACATTACATATATGAAGGTGAAGGTGGCACAAAAATGTTCATGTTTGTGTTTTTTAATAGGACTAGGCCTAGACCTAAGTTTAATCTTAAAAAAACTTTAAAAACTTTACCCTAGGCCTAACCTATATTATTATTAGGTGTCTAACATTATGGGTACTAATTTAGAATCCGTACCCGGAAGTAACTTCATACCCTAACCATAACTTGACCCTAACCCCTACCCTTAACCTCTACCCTAGCCCCTACTATACCCATGTTGAATGCAACAGTACTTCTCAACTAGGATAGGCCCTAGGCCTACTTTTGCCTTAGGGTACAGATTCTAAAATAGGCCTAGGGCCACATTCTCAATTTCTGTCCCACATCCATCCCTACAATACACAATGCACCTTACAAGTGATTTGGGGCTAGGCCTATATGCAAAAAGGTCTATAGTATATCATCTAGCATTCTGGGCAACTGATACTGTAGGCCTATGCCTAACTTAAGCCCCTAGCCTAGCTGTTACACTTACATAATATTCGAGCTGCCAAGCACAGGCGCTCGTAACGTACGTAGACTAACATTTAAGGCCTAGGCCTATAGAATATACAATATAAACGTGTATATTGTATAGGCCTAGGCCTAAAATGTTAGTCTACGTTACGAGCGCCTGTGCTGCCAAGGACTTGCTACCTTAGTAATCAGGCCTAGCCTAGCATATATCTTAACGATAGTCCTATATGCCTAACACCTTTTTCTACTGGACCTTCTGCTGGTGACGATTGGTCGTCTGCCATTGTCAAAAAAGATGGAATATTAACAAAATTTTAGAAGAACTTCAATTTTCGCCTCTGTATATTTCATGGTTGCCATATGGAAGGTCTAACACACGGCCAAAATATTGTGAAGATTCTGCCGAATGAGCCTGTGATGGAATAACCTGCGTCCACAATCTAAAGTAAAGGTGATTTCGTCGAAAATAAAAAAGTAATAGGACCTAGGCTAGGCGCCCACCGAAAACGGCAAAGTAATTACGCATAAATGTTTTATATAGCGCGACCGAAATTATTACATTGAAAATAATCAGGGTCCCAAGTTTAATCACGCTAACAATAACATAGCCTAACAACATTTAGCTAGCATTTCATTGCCTATTGCCCAAGTATAAATAGGCCTATACTATAGGCTAGCCTAGCTAGTAGCTGACCGCTACTGTACGTACATTACAAATATTGCAAATGCTTCGTACTGAAGTAGAGAGGAATGAACGTAGTGTTCAGCGACTAGGCTAGCCTAACGTCAGTCCCCACCCAGTTGACCTAGCAGCCTAGTGTCACCAATCGCTATGCATAGCCCAGGCGACTAGGCCTACAATCCCTGACTAAAAATAAATGAAACAAAACCCCCACTCCCCCTTTCAATGTTGGGTCAAAATTGTTGGAGCTGCAATAGGACAATATTGAAAAGGGGGGGGGGGGGGTATTTATACATCAAATGATTTAGATGCCAATTAGTGCTATCATTTACAATTGTAATGTAATATTACCACTTAAAGTATTGCATTTTCATTGTCAGTACTTTAATAAATTTGGATAGTGAGTAGGACCTAGGCATATAGTTTCTGAGGGTAATAAAATCTTGGTAAAAATTTTCACCATGCCCACTGCACTTGCTGTCCTAAATACACCAAAAAACCAATTCATGACTTATTCAAGACCATTCACATTTTGCTCCAGATTATATACTTGTACGGTAAAGCTTCTAATGATTGCCCATGCTCCAATAAATGCCCATCCCCCTACTTTCTTCCAGACCCCAAAACCTCAGTTATTATATTTCATGCCCTAATGAATGCCCACCCACCCCCTAACTTTGGTCAGGGGGTCACCTATTAAACACCCAGGGCGATCATTACAAGCTTTACGGTATGTATAAATGCACCCTGTCCAATTCCAAATATTGCGTGGAGAGTGAAGAATATTTTCACAAGAAGTCAAATATTTTCACGAAAATTCAAATAATATAAAATGTGAGGAAACATGACACGCCTTTGTGTCTTGTTACTTGAAATGATGAATACTAGTTAAAACTAATTTACATGGCAAGTATCAATACAAACAAAATATTCACATTTTGTCATGCCCACTCATTAATATGTTTAAAATCACTACTTTTGTCATCGTCACACATGCTATACCATTATAGAGAGATATTTACATTTGTCACCTAGACACCTACTCACTAACATGCATCAAATCTCTAAACATAAGCTAGGGATCATAATACATGTTTTAATTATATCCATTTTTTAAGAACGGCACATTATGGCCAGTGCTTATACAACAATTCTGTGGTGCAAGCGAATGGGAGTACATGACTCCTCGATGTTTAATGAGTTTGTTTGTTTTTCGCTATAGTTATCACACAGATTCAACAATTACAAGTTTCTCTTTTAAAGCAAATGGCATGTCAGATTCGACTTTGTTTGTTTTTTCCACAGCAGGCATAAACACACTGTTTATTATTATTTCCATAGTCTAGGCCTATCCATGCAGTGTATGCTCTCACCATGAGTGCCAGTCTGTGGAGGATACCAGTGCTATATATGTGTACATTTTATTGATACTAACCTCTTTCCCTGTTGCAAAAGGCCTGGGATGGTAAGAAATGCAGCCTTCAATGATGCATCTGAAGAAGAAAGATTGAGAGAAATTTGTTCATGAACACTTGCGGAAAGATCCTCTGAAATCAAGAAAGTCTAATGTAGGTTACAGTATATGTTGTAATTTATTTCAGAGGATGAATACCCCTCCAGTAATAGTTTACAGTTTGGATTCAGGTATCATCACAATATGGGAGACAAATCAGCATACAGCATTTGTTTTTTTAGCATCGGGTCCTTATCAAATTTTGTAAATACATGTTTTTCAAGGCCGACACAAGATTTTTTTTAATTTGATGAGAACTTTGGTTCAAACGAGTTGGAGGGTAATTTAGGGTCATCTAAGGCCAGGGGCTATAGAAGGGGGTGTCACGGCAAGCACACTTTTGTGACGTAACAGTGCAAGTTTATCACAAACAAGGAATGAATATAAGCATCACAAGCATCTGTATTGCATACCAGTTTTCTCTTGTTCCCCTCTCAAAGTAGATACGACGGCAACGGCTTCAAGAAAAAAGCTATGGGGTTTTCTCCGTCCTTTCCATTTCTGGATCAGCGCTGAAACATACTTTTCCAATCCAGCTCTTAAGGACTCGAGGATGGGGACCCGGGTATCAGTATCTGTTGCATCTCTTCTGACAACTGAAAAGAACAATAGAGGGAAGTAACATAATAACATAATAAAATATATGAGGTGTGGCTGGGGAAGGTACACGTATTAAAAAAAAATGGGACAGTGCCCAATGTCCCTTTCCACAAATAGATTTGTTCCCGGCTCCCCTTCTTCAGCCAGTGATTCTTCTTCCAACTTGGAGTATTTTCTTACAGCCATGCAGAAAAGAGTCCTGGGGAAGGGAACTGTGTGGAATTATACGGCTGGAATACAATTGTCTAAACACTTACATGGTCTTCATCAAACTACCACGGGTACCTCTCGTTTCACCTCTATAATCGACGGTTTATTGTCAGATGAAACTACCCATTTTCTTCGATCAGCTAGTGTCTTTTGCATGGCGTACGCTACAGTTTTGAAATCCAAGTTTCCCCTATTGAGCTAGCACGATTACAAGGTTTTCAGTTTTTCACCCATATTGACCTCAAATGACCTTTGACCTCTTATAAAATCTATAGGGTTCATCTACTCAATATGGCTAACCTACGTACCAAGTTTGAATTCCATCCAAGTTTCCCCTATTGAGCTAGCCCGATTACAAGGCTTTCAGTTTTTCACCCATATTGACCTCTTATAAAATAAATAGGGTTCATCTACTCAATATGGCTAACCTACGTACATATACCAAGTTTGACTTTCATATATATATGTTTATTCTGTGTAATAAATGTCATCCTTAGGCACATCCTTAGGCAAATGTTACTAGAATTGCAACATTTCGACCCTTCCACCCCCAAAACAAATAGATCATATGTTATATATGTTATCATAAAACTTAAATGTCATACTTAAACTTATCATAAAAATTAAAATGTATTGCA
Organism: Paracaudina chilensis; assembly: GCA_027580055.1. Classification (NCBI taxonomy): domain Eukaryota; kingdom Metazoa; phylum Echinodermata; class Holothuroidea; order Molpadida; family Caudinidae; genus Paracaudina; species Paracaudina chilensis. The sequence continues at coordinate 8,133 of JAODFY010291537.1, forward strand.
AAACACCAGATACTAATTATAAATGCAGAAACATATACATATATAATGTTGAATGCATGTACTTGCACACAATTTATGCAGTGGTGCCCACAAGCTGGAAACAATGGATCTCAGTTTATACTGCATGAGAAAATCTCTGCCCATCTTAAAAGTTGTCCAAACCAGACAACCTTTTCAATTAATGTCTATCACTCCTTGACAGTTTACTCAAGGGGATTGAAGCCTGCCAATTCCCTCCTTTGGCCACTGCAATGCCAGGCCTTCATTGATGGTGCATGGTCAGCAAACAATGACAGCTTTGTTGAATTAGGAAAGCTTTGGTAAACAATGTGGCAAAGGTGCTAGACAACAATTGGGGTGTAATAAAAGTGAACCTCAGTTTTTGCTAAAAACTGTGGTAGTGGGGTACCAGGTTTGGCATGGGGAGTAATTTCATAATCAGTGAAGGTTAATCTGTGTAAATAAGTATAATCTCATCCATTATAGGCACACCACTATTTCTTGTACAAAAGATGCAACATTTGCCCTCCCCCCAACAGTGCTGGAGTTGAGTCCTCTCCTTCAGAGTCTGAGTCACTGGTGTCCGAGTCCATGTCACTGGTGTTCGAGTCCGAGTCACAGGTGTCCGAGTCCGAGTCACCTATGTAAAAAAAACATAAATTATGAATAAATAAAAATCACATGCGAAATACCATCGTTTTTACCCTATTTTATTGAAGTGTGGTTGAAAGGAAAAAATAACAAGACAAATGATGCTCATTGCATTTAAGGAACATAAGTGTTTCCATCATTTTTTAAGAAAGACTGGCCCGATGCGGCCTCAAAATTATTCCTCCGTGACTCGAGCCGGTCTCGTGCGATTATGAAGCTGAGTCACGAGTCCGGACTGTCCGAGTCTGAGTCATTGCTTCTTGAGTCCGAGTCACGATTCCGGCAAAGCGTGACTTGAGACTGGTCTAGAGTCCGAGACCGGTCTCGAGTCTCCCTTTTGTATGCAATACATCTTATAACAATACATTTTTAAATGATCAAAGCCCCGTGCCTAGCACAGACTTGCCTAGCACAGACACAAAATGTAAAACATCCTCTTACATTAAACAATTAAATAAACAAATATATTAAACTTCTGAACTGCTCCGACGATGGTTCTTAAAAAGGTAAAAACTATTAATTGTAGCATAGAAAACTACAATTGATGTTGGAGAATGGTGAAATATGGAAAGAGCGAAAGATAAAGGAAAGACAAAGCGAAAGGTGATTGAGGAATTTGGTTTTGTGATAAGAGCGAGAGTTGTTGGAATGAGAGATGGGTCATTGACACAGTTATAAAGTCTGGGTGATTTCAAAGGGATCATTTTAAGTACAAAGTTGATAAATTTAAATTTGCTTCTGTAAAGAGAAGTAATAGTAAAATTAAGTTTGCCTAGCTGGTACAGCAATTTAGACTGAATATTAAAATGGTCATAAAACCTTGGATTAAAGAATTAAGTACTATCCTGCATGGAATAAGTTAGGTTTGTGAAACTACAAGGTTTGTTGCAGATTTGTTCTTTCATGAAGTAATATTCTGCATTGCATACACTTAAATGATGATTGTGTGTGTAACAACTCATTTTAAAATGATCAAAGCCTTGCCTGACACCAAATATTATATTAAACATAGGATAATAAACATTGGAACATTTTTATTCACTGAAATGTTCCGAAAATGGCCCTCTTTAATTTTATATGAGGTACAAAATTACTTTTTTTTCTCTCATTCTCACTAAATATTCAAACAATGCAACTCCCATTCTCACTAAATATTCAAACAATGCAACACCAACTCTCTAAATATTCAAATAATGCAACTCCCATTCTCACTAAAATATTCAAACAATGCAACACCCATTCTCACTAAATATTCAAACAATGCAACTCCCATTCTCACTAAATATTTAAACAATGCAACTCCCATTCTCACTAAATATTCAAACAATGCAACACCCACTCTCATTAAAATATTCAAAAAATACAACTCCCATTCTCACTAAATATTCAAACAATTCAACTCCCATTCTCACTAAATATTCAAACAATTCAACACCCATTCTCACTAAATATCCAAACAATGCAACTCCCATTCTCACTAAATATTCAAACAATTCAACACCCATTCTCACTATAAATATTCAAACAATGCAACCCCCACTCTCATTAAAATATTCAAACAATGCAACTCACATTCTCACTAAATATTCAAACAATGCAACTCCCACTCTCATTAAATTATTCAAACAATGCAACTCCCATTCTCACTAAATATTCAAACAATGCAACCCCACACTCTCATTAAAATATTCAAACAATGCAACTCCCATTCTCACTAAATATTCAAACAATGCAGCCCCCACTCTCATTAAAATATTCAAACAATGCAACTCCCATTCTCACTAAATATTCCAACAATGCAACTCCCATTCTCACTAAATATTCAAACAATGCAACTCCCATTCTCTCACTGTTATTCATATTAAAATGGATGGATCTTCTCTACACCGATCTTGATACTGTTTGTACCATGGAAGACAATATTACATCATGACAAGAGTCAAATGCAATAACCTCAGAATCAATTCTCAAATCATTAATTAAGAAAAATAATTAGGCCGAGGGTTCCCCCAATACACTATTCCAATTTCCAACACCACCTCACTCCACTACCTCCCAAAACATTTTTGTGAACCTTTTGGACAGCTGGATTTACAAATTTGAAGAGAAAAAAAGTTGCATCATTATATCATCATTAATAAGCTTATATTGCACTTCTTTTTTATACATTTACTAAGATAATTGTTTTTTAACTAATATTTTAAACAAATTTATTTAATCAATCTCTCTCCAACAACAACGTCGGAGAGAACCTTGTTTGGTAACCGTCACAGTGAGGTAGGCTAAAATTTCACTTGACCTGAATGAATATGGTATAAAAGATGAGTAACAGATGCTCTATGCATGGTCCACATTGAACTATATACACTCTATACAGAGGCTCAATTGAGTTAGATGCTCCATGCATGGTCTCAATTGAGTTACAAACAATATGCAGAGATTCAATTGAGTTATAGACACTCTCTACTGAGTGAATAATGAGTAAGTGAATAATGAGGATGATATCTCTCATACCATTATTTTTGCAGTGTGTGAATCATATTTCTGCATATTATACATACATCAAATCATACAACCTATGTAACAGTTATGTGATATCCACATAGCAAATAAAAAAGCTGATTTGATAAACCATAAAAAAAAATGAACACCACAAGGGTGACAAACACGCTGCAAATATTTTTAATTGAGTGAGTAATATCCTGCACAGGGTCTCATTGGCGTGAGACCCATTGCAAGTGAGTCACCAGAACACTGTACGATTGAATGTGTTGACTGTTGAGTGATAGATGCTCCGCAAAGGGTCTCAACTGAGTGACTAACATTCTGGCCCCTCTTAATTGAGTGGTTCATTATGCAGTTTTAATTGAGTGACCAACATGCTACAGCCCATTGAAGTTGATTTACAGACTGACGATCTTTGTACAGTCAGTCTCCGTTGAGTGAAAATCACTGCAGAGAATCCTGGGTGACTAACACTGGGCAGAGTATCACTTAAGAGGCAACAACTCTATAGAGAAACAACATTGAAAGACACAACTCAGTATCAGTTGAGTGACAAATACTACATTAGTCTCAATTGACAGGCCACCAATATTCAGTCTCCAATATTCAGAGTGCATGGCAAACACCATTGAGTGTCCAAAATCTACAGTCACAATTGAGTTTTGTGCAATGAGGACGTCGCTTTCTCTAACATATGCCAAAAAAATAACATAATACAATAAGAAAGTTTGCAAATTTTGTACACCTTTTTTTCACTATGTGAAATCATACTTAATAAATCTGAAAACATATTGCAACAACCATACAGCAAATAAAAAAAAATAAAAAAAATGTATTACATAAAATATATACCAAAAGGCCATTGGCCAAATCTCAAGGCTTTAAGCCAAATATGATTATATATATAATTTTTGCTACAAAGTTCAAGGTTAATTGTCCCAACATATCTGCAGCCTGTTATTTTACATTAAAAGGAAATTTAAAGAGATGCACACACACACACACGTTTTATATATAAGCCACTGTAAAATATACTGCTCCAAAGGAGAAAAGTATGTGCAATGTATTGCGTGATACACTTTGATGAGGTATTTTGCAATGATCGACAGGGGAACTAAATGAGGGGCAACGTGGACACCTCTTGCAGCCAAAGATGCTAGAAATCTGCTAAATTGGTCAGCCCATTTGATGCTGCATATGGGGCTCCGACCAATCGCAAATTTCATGGGAAGTGCGACTGCCAAATTCATTTTGGGATTTGTTGACCAATAAAAAAAAAATATCAAACTAAATACGGTAATAAACATGTTCAATAAATACGGTTCGGTGCTTAATAACAAAATGGTTAACAAAAAAAACCCTGATGTCTTGTAAAAAGAACTTATGCACTGAATGGTAAACTCTTTGAAGTCTTTGTAATTTTGTAGTGGTATGACACAAATTAGTGATAGTGCATTGCATGATAGATTTGTGTCACATGCTAGAGGGAGGTAGTTTTGGAACTTTTAATTCCTTACTATACCAGTTCCAATATGGTAAAATAATTCAAATATTTTGAATTTGACAAAACTGAAATTGACAAAACTCTGGGTTTTGAAACAGAACTCTTGCTACATTTACTGAAAATTTTCTTCAAATTTGAAATACATATTTATATAAACTTTATAGTCTGCGGAATAAACCACTTCAGGCTCTGATATTTGGGAAACCCCATAGCCCTAAAGGCTGGAATTTGGGAAACCCCATAGCCTTAAAGGCTGGAATTAAAAAAAAAAGAATTATGTCTCAGAGAATTGAAATTAAAATGTCAAACTCTCCTAAAAATTACACTTCTGAAAGAAAGTTCTTGTTTGCAGTAAAATGTCTACTAAACTTGCTCCCCCACCCAAGAGAAAATGAAATAAAAGAAAGAACCTAACTTTTTTAGTTAATTAACTTAATATTTTTCATATTAAGTCCCTTCCTAAATGTTTCAAATCCAACACCCTGATCCGGTTTTCTTTTTAATATTTCTATCCATAAAATCCACATGCATTGAAAGACATCATTAATTAAACTTCTTATATATCTTCATTATATAAAATTTCTCTAATATAGCAATCTCTCATAATATCTGCAATATAAACTTTTGGATAAAGCTTTAAAAAAAAAATAATAATATGGCGATTGGCGGACCAGAATTTAAAATAATTCCGCTGGAATGTTACCGGGTTTGGCCGATTGGCCGGGGCACTTCTTTCCACCTGCGTCCTCTTTAGCAGTCAAACTCCGCAAAGCTGCATGCAACTTGAAGTGAAGTCGATTTTCTAGAATATATTTCTTCTTGTACACACTGGTGTGAAGAAACATAAAAATGGATAAGAATAGTATCCACGATAGTATGATATAGTATGCACATAATGCAATGTTTGTGTGTGCGATAGAGGTGAAATATTTCATTCATTGAAAGATTGAACGTTCCACTCAACGAGTTGAATGGAAAAAGTTAATTAAATACAATTAATTGACCTTTGGTTACCTTGGATCACATGACCGTTAAGTTTGAAAATGTTCACAACTTGTCCCAAAATATCAACCACGTCAGACCTTGGCACTGGGAGTTATTGCATTAAATGTCTAAAAATTAACTTTCAACTTGTATAACTTCACACACAAAGGTC
>JAODFY010291648.1:3547-13932 GCA_027580055.1 Paracaudina chilensis
TCGTCTGTGTACAGCATTGTCGTCTGTGTACAGCATTGTCGTCTGTGTACAGCATTGTCGTCTGTGTACAGCATTGTCGTCTGTGTACAGCATTGTTGTCTGTGCACAGCATATGAATTCTACTGTACATTATTTTGCATACTGTAGTGTTGTGTTTATATAACACTTCACTTGCAATACATGTATATGTCCTGAAAGTATATACCTCATGGGCGTCAACTTGCAAACAGGGAGACATCAGTCATGTGTCCGCACTCTCTAGGTTTTTTGTCACACTATATATTTCAGCATACATTGTCATTGTGCTTAAAATGTTAGGTTAATGTTAGGCTATAATGTTAGGTGTACTGTAGTCATACTGTGTATATTAGGTATACAGTGGGCTATTTGCCCCAGAACATTTCCTGAATTCCTTTCATTTCTACCCATCGATGTTTGGGTGATGTGTGTCAAGATGGGTAATAGTCCTCAGCAGAATGCAGTAGTTTCTCAAGACCATGAATGTATAAAATTAATAACAAGAGGGCAATTCATGGAGGGGGCATTATCTCATTGCATTCATGATGTAAAAAAAAAGTTGCACTAGGTAATACTACATACTTTCCTTACTTTCACTTAGTTTTATTTTGCGTCATTACAAATTGCTGCCCTCTATCTACTTCACCATTTTCATTCCCGTTTCTGTTCACACCAAACATCCTACTAGAGGATGGAAGCGGTTGACCACTGATACACTGTAGGTTACCATTTACCTAACCAGGTAACTTGTTAATTCTCTTATATTGCTAAGTGACTTGCATAGCCAAAAAATGCCCTTCATCTTTATTGTAGGGATTAAAAGGATTAGTAGGAATTAACACTCCAGCTGCGAATTATACCAGTGATTTATTATTCTTAAATGCATTAACTGGTAATCCATGGTCCGTGAACCTTGCCAGGGGAAAATTAATCAAAGGTGGCATCTCCAGTGAGTAGACACAGTATTGATTATAGTCTGGTGCTACTCTCAAGTGGAGATCGATCACCATTATTAGCTAGGAGCTACATGGTTGCCGTGACGATTAAAATATGATAATGATCATCATACAAATGCCAACATTCAAATTTCAACAATACATTAAAATAAACACGTCCAAGTGTTGGATCTCATAATATTCTATTTAATATGATATGTTGACATGTGTTGGAACTTATGGCAAGTCTAAGACCATGGCAATTTTTAGCACATACTGTACCTCTTACCTCATATAAACCAATTAGCATCATTATAATGTATAATGTATATATATATGCATATAATTGTCACAGGAAAAATTGACTTTGTTTTAAGGTTCTGAGATGCTTTACTTAAATACTGGGGTGTTTAAGAATACAAACAAACTATGAAACAAACTGTATTACACTATCTTAATTTATTACATACTAGAACCGCGCGCATAGAATAAAGTTTTACAAATATATATCATATTACTCACTAATATTTAAATCTAAAATATATTAATATACTACTATGGACAACTTCTTATTATGGGTATATATTGCTTCCTTGCATTTTAATGTTATTGCATTGTTATTGCACAATCTATTGTCTATTAAAGTTTGGTGTTGTAGGCCCAAACCTCTCGTAATGTGGGGGTAAGGTCCTGCACTAAACTCTGTACTTCAAAAAAGTCAATGAGGCTCCAGTTCTGTCCAAATATGGGTTGGCATGTAGCTCAGGGTGGCTTATTGCTCTAGGTGGGGCTATGGCTCAGGGTGGCTTATCACTCGAGTTGGTGTAGGGTTCAATGTGGCCTACAGCTCTGGGTTGGCTTATTGTTCGGGTTGATTTATCCCTCCAGTCAGCATATAACTCTAGGTTGGGCTATAACTCCAAGTTGGCTTATAACTCCAGGTTGGCCGCCTGTGAATTAAATTTAACCCAGTCATAAAAACTTGTGTGTACCTACATCTATATTATTGTTATACAACTTATTTCAAGTAGCAAATAATTTATTTTTACATCCATTTACTAATCAAAGTTCTAATTACATCATCATAAACATATTTCTTTGCTTTTCTCTCGTTTTCTGGTTTCATATATTATATAGTATACCTATAATACAAAATCTTGTTGAGACCAGTCAATGAGATTTAACAATATTTTACATAATCCCAGCTGGCATGATGTTGTGTAATGTTCTGGTGAAGTTTAATCCTAAAACAAACTCAAGACAAGTTTGAACAGAAACAATGCATCCAGCCAGTCCCCATGGACCACCAGAGGTTCTGCAGACCTCACAAATGCTGCACGTTAGATTTAACATCTGGTGCAACTGTAACTGTTCCTAATTCAATTCCTTAATGCATCTCCGAGACTTATTGACATTAATACATTAGTCACATGAAACTCACTGCAATGCACCATATATTTAACTTTCTTCTGCCTGTTCTCGGCGTTAGAGCACATTACGCAAACGTCTCCCCCATAGCTAAAACTCGTGCAGGCACTTCATGTAGACAGTTCCTGAGAGGCTGGCAGTCTATAAATAGATCCATCTCTATTTTTCTCTCTGGCAGTCATGTTTCATTTTCTAATCAATCTTTGATGACGATGATTTACAAATCTCACCAGTCAGTAATAAATACCCTTATTAAAGTATAAGCAAACGGAACAGGTAACCTTGGCTAGTATGAAAGAAGATAAAAAGTTACACAAAACTCTGCAATCAGCACCCAAATATCTTGTTCCATTCCAAAGTTATCACCATTTTAAATGTGCATTTTCAAGGATACGAAGGTTGACATATTTTTGGACAAATGACTTGAAGTTAAGTCTATGATGACATCACAGGGGCCATTAGTAGTGTTCATATTCTTTTGTATTTCTTTATTATTTTAACCCTAGTTTATTTCTCTTCTATGGAACACAGAATGTTAACTTTTATTCTATATACAATGGTATCATGTGGTTGGTTCTTTTTCACAAACAAATGCTAAAAAAATAGTAAAGAGTTGTATTTTACCAAATGCTGTTAACATGGATAATACAATAAATACAAAGGGACTTTACTCTTAGTGGCACTGTGGTATCATATTATAGACTTACTACAAGTCATTTTTCTAAAAAAAAATGGCTGCTTCTCTGTCACTGAAACTGTACAATTTAGAGCATGTACTTACCTCATATAACTAAATTAGCATATCCTGTCTTGCCATGGTATAGCATTCTGGCATCTTTTTGTATGTAGTAGTGGTCATCCCCCAGGATATGCTAATTTAGTTATATGAGGTAAGTTACATGGTTTATAAATTCCCAAACCACTGAAAGCTTTGGTGATTTCACACATTTATATCTTGAGGATGGAAAAAGATATTTGGATGCTGATTATACCCTGCCTTGTGTATCTTTTTATCCTCTTTCATTTAATCTAAAGCCTAATTTACATGATCCGACAATATCTTGTGAGATTTTGTCCCCAGCGCATCTATCCCACATGATTTTGTCGCATCTTGTAAGTGGATGAAAATTGTTTGGACTTGTTTGTCTAAACTTCCTTAGTATGGGATCCCCATTGCAGTTTGCAGTACTTAGTTGTATTTTAAGGCAAAATGAAGTTCAATATATAAATATCAGGCCTGAGAATTACCCTCCTTACACCAAAAGGAGATTTTGTCGTTCGTTTCCTGCAGTTATGATGAAAAGCCTCGCTGAATCTTTCACACCGTAAAATGGCTTACAGTATTTGGGAAGAAGTTAGACCATCAGTCGCCATACTAGATAGCAGTTATTCTCACGGTTGGGTAAAGGCGTGTTAGTGTTTTGTGCGTCGTATAAAATCAGGAGGGGCGGGGGGCAGTTGAGGAAAAATGCAAATGACCCCCTTGCCCCAGCTTTAAAGCAATAATCAGGGTTTGAGCCCTGAGATGTTGTCATTCGTTTCCCTTTTAATTAAGTGATGATTAAAAGACTCTGGATTTTTCTCATCGTAAATCGCCCTATTCATGAAGAAATTAGACCATAGTTGTATGAGAGTTGCATGAGTGTCCCTGAACTTTTTGGCCAAACTATATAGGCCTACAGTGTAGATATCCCTATTGAGGCAATATACATTATTCATTCTTTGAAGAATATCGGTTTTGTTGCAAATTATGAATCTTACATACATTGTCACACTATATATATATATGTATTATGAAATTTCCCGAAATGACAAAAGTATTTCCAGACCCATTATTGACCTGTTTTCTGCAGTAGGTCCGCCAAGTACCACGTGCGGCTCATCACTATGCTACTAACCAGGTTTTCCGCCAGCTGGTGGGTGCGGCTCGTCACTATGCTACTAACCAGGTTTTCCGCCAGCTGGTGGGTGCGGCTCATCACTGTGCTACTAACCAGGTTTTCCACCAGCTGGTGGGTGCGGCTCGTCACTGTCCTACTAACCAGGTTTTCTGCCAGCTGGTGGGCCCGGGAAACCCCTCCAGGGGTAACGTCACATCGGGATGTATTGAAAAAACATAGTCAAATAGCATAGGGCATAACACTGTGGGAAATACTTTGTCATTTCTGGATAATGGTGAGAAGCGTACAAAATCCGTCTTTTCCGGCACATTTCCAGAAATGACAATGCATTTCCAGACCCGTTTGTGGTATAATGATGACAAAATCTTTAAAAATAAACCCTTATTATTGCTTGAAGAATGAGAAACACAAGTGTTTATGTAGTGCTATGAAGGGGAGTGCACCAGGAGAATGCTGTTATTACATTTACCAAACTTGTACATTTTACGGAACCTTTGCCTTGACTGACCCTTCATTGGAAATTTTATTTTGCAGTGGCGAGGTTTCATGGATCAAAGTGCTCATGTACTTTATGATGCTGAACCGGTCAGTAACCCCTAAACCCCCTAAGAAATTTTATCTTTGAGTCTTATGTATATCAAATGTATTTATAATCACAAATTATTCAGTTAAAATATGAAGATATTGTGAAGATTTGTACGTTTATTGGGCTTTCTGTAGGTACGTGGGTTGCATTGTTTGAAATTAATAGCAGATGTTGCTGGGATCAGGGGGATAATGGCACTTGGTGTTAAGAAGTGATGAAGAGGTCATCAAAGTCAGGGGGGGGGGGCAGCACATTGTTTGAATTTAATAGTGAGTTTGCATGAGGGTGGGTGGATACACTTGATGGTAAAGAAGTGTGATGTCATCATACACTTATTTCAAGTCAAAATGGAAATCTTTATTTATTGTGAAAATAAGAACACACAGTGTGAACTTATACTCAAGATTAATATGCTAGAAAACTGCTAGACTGGTCAGCTCATTTGTTGTATGTATGGGCTTACACTTACCCTGGATATGCTAGAAAACTGCTAGGCTGGTCAGCTCAGACATATGTTGTATATAGGCTCCGTATGCTTTAATACCCTGGTTGTGATAGAAAACTGCTAGGCTGGTCAGCTCAGACATATGTTGTATATATAGGCTCCTTAAGCTAAACCTGGATATGCTAGAAAGCTTCTTGACTGGTCAGCTCATTTGTTGTATGTATTGGTTTATACTCTTACCCTGGATATGCTAGAAAACTGCTAGATTGTTATGTACAGTGACTTTGACCAATCACAAACTTCTTTGATCATTCTGTGGCTTAAAGTATATGTACATGTATAGTCTTAAATATCAACTTCCCGATAGTGATCCTATGGCACTGCTGTATACTTCCAAGCATTATTGTCATTTCCTTTCGTAGATGTACACATGTATACAGTATATATTATAATGATTTCTTTCTTCATTCTGAACACTGGTGTGCAGCTTTAAGGCCAAACTGGCAGCCTAGGTTGACAGTACTGCATCCCCAGGGCCTGGTAGATGATGGTTATTTGTAGGGTGCCTGTAATTAGGTCAGCACTGTCAGTATAGGTCAATAATGGTGGTGATGTTGTACGAAGCCAAGTGTAGCTTTATCCCTTCATTGCATAACTGTGAAGAGTATTTTATGCAAGTATTAATTGCACAGGTTAGAGCATGCAGTGCTAATATGGTTGCATGCTTCGTGTATGCATTTATAGCGAAAGAGCACAGCGCTCCCTATCCCGAGTTTCTGTTACTGTATTCTGGAGTGCTGCCCTCTGTCTACTGAATTAAATGTGATCAGATGCATGCATTATCATTATAATGTTACCTACTGTAGCAATTGCTAGAGTTTAAGAGAATTTTACTTTTACCAAAATTTAGTATTACAGCTGTTTATATATAAAAATACTTAAAGGTCCAATCTGGAAATTGCTGAAAACACAATTTTTGAGCCTTTCCACATGTTGGGTCCTTTCAACATGTGTTGGGTCCTTTCCATATTGTGTTGGGTCCTTTCCATATTGTGTTGGGTCCTTTCCATATTGCGTTGGGTCCTTTCCACATGTGTTGGGTCCTATTCATATTGTGTTGGGAACAGTTGGGTCCTTTCCACATGTGTTTAGGTCCTTTCCATATGTGTTGGGTCCTTTCCATATTGTGTTGGGTCCTCTATGTGAATGTGAATTCTGGGCGTATTTTCATAGTCCCGATGCAGCTGATATTTCCAGGGCATTTACATCACTTGTGAAGACAAATGCAGCTGGATCTATCTTTTAATTTTGGGATAACGATGAAAATCATAAAAAAAATTGTAACAATTATTTCCAGAAATGATATTTCCAAATGTGTAACTTGTCTTATTCTCATCAGTGGGTGCATATGGGTGCATGGCGAGTTGGACACTGCGCTGTTAGCTGACTTGAGCAGCTAGCAGGCCTGCATGCTTAAACTCTCTTTGGGTTACCGCACTTAGGAATGTTAAAACATAGCCAAATGTTGGCTGATTTATTCATTATAGTGGTGGCGACATCGAAATAAAACTCTTGAAAGTATTCCTGAAAAATTCCATGGACAAATTGATATCCAAAACTGGTCTGATACATTCTATCATTGTTGTGATTTTTTTTTTGTTGGAAAATCGTGCCTGGAGTTGTCATCTGAAAAATATAATTTCAGGACATCATGGCTATGACGTCATATTATGAATGAATCATAATCAGCTGGCAAACTAAGACATTACATGTGTAGCGGTATGGTGGTGACACCCCGGTCCGTGCGCTTGATAATACATTGACTATTACAACAAAGAAATTATGAAGCCTAATGATTTTTATGATTTTTATTGGCCTATTTTTTTTATAAATATCAAAATGCCCACTGTTACTGATCATAAATAATAAATTAGTGTAGGGTTCTAACTAAGGGCCTAGGCCCTAACTTAACTGTAGTATTGTATAATAAGAGGCCAGCAGTCTACTTCCAATAATTGGTGGAATTTAACCATAAATTGTATGTGTCACCTCCTTTCATTGGTGATTAGAAGAGGAAACAACTGCCTATAAGTTGGATGATGTGTGAATATGAAGTACTGATGAATTATTGTAGGTTTGTGCACACTTTGTTGGCAGTGTTGGTAGAAGACTGGCTTTGACATTGGTCTAGGGGGCACTGGCCGAGGTCTACAACAACCAGTCTTTGTTTCGGACGGGAATGACTTATTGGTCTTCGTTAAAGGTACATGATACAAGTCTGGCTCCAAAGTGAATCTCAATGTTAGAAATTTTTGGGCGTCTGGGGGTCCCAGACTACCAGATTTATTTATTAATGGCAACCAAAACTAGGTGTATCTCTGGTTGTCTTACAGACGACCAAGTTTAGACAAAAAGACGGGTATTAAATTTAAATCTTTTGTTGTCATATCATAGTGTGTAAATTTTGGGATGAATATTGGAATGGAAGATTGGATAAGGTGCAGGTAGATGCCCTAATCCAGTAAATATATTTTGGAATAAACAGCCAAAAATAAAATAATATCAAGGACCTTTGACAATCTGGTTGTCCTGCAGGCAACCATCAACAATTCTAAATGTCAGCACCATTTTGTGTCTAAAATTATTTGTACAACAGCAAAATACCCTGCAGTCCATGATCTGTAGGCTTGGGTCACGGCTTGCACCAATGTTTATATTTGATTTCTTTTAAATGTTAGGGTTGGGCGTATCAATGTATACCGTTCACTAGCTGCTTCCCATTTACGGTGAGATAACGTTGCAAAAGTAGGGGGCACAACATGTCAGTGGGGGGAGGGGGGCATGAGTAAATTTTTATAATACCACAAATCTCATTGGGGGCAGAGACACACAAGTGGGCTCACAGTTTTGTCTGGGCATGTTGCCCCAGGCACCCCCCCAGTGATGCTATACTGCTGCCATACAATTGGTACAACTATACAACACACACACGCACATCACACCTATCATGGGCCTAGCACACATATCACAGGCTTCCACTTTGCACTGCCAAGAACAACTGTCCATCTGTGTATCAGCCAGAAGTCTGGCTGCCAGACTTGCATACCAATTCACACTCTGGCTGGCACTAATGGCTTCACTAAATGGTGCATTTCAAAGTATTTACATTAAATGCTAAATAAAAGTACAACAATTGTTTTCAATATGATATTGAAAACTTGACCTTTGGGGTTAATATGGTGTGAGGGCAATATTGTTAAATCAAATTTGTTTAAAGTGTATTATGTGGGGAGGGGGAGGGGGAGCCAGCAGTCTGGCTTTTAGACCTAATTCAGACTCTGGCTGGCACACAATGACTTTACTAAATGATGCATTTCAGAGTATCAATATTTTGATAGTATTAAGGTACTGCAAAACCTATTGCTTTTAGTTTTAATATCATCTTGAAAATATAACATTTTGGGTTTTTGGTGTGAGTGCAATAATTTCAATAAATTGTCTAAAATGTGTTGGGTGGCCCCCAGGGGGTGGGGGATTCTTTGAGGGAGGGAAACTTGAAAAAAGGCTATTGAAGACACAAAAAGGGCATTGGTTGTTTATTTTCCACTATTCCTCTTGTGAGAAATGCAAAGTTTATACTTTATAGCCCACGTATACCTATATCTTCTCTCATATAAACCATTCCCCCTAATTACCATGATTTAGCATCATTCTGGCATAAACTTTAATAATAGTAATGGTCACACTTTATTCATATTCAGCCAGCCAGCCAGAATTGTGGTTTGCAATTCTGATAGATTTTTTTTGCTGCAGAAAGCCTTGTTTTCAGGAGTTCTTTCCTTAGTAGAAACCATTTCTAGCATTTTTGGAAGTAGCTGAGTAAGATTTCAGAACATTTGTTTTTCTACGCTACTAACAATGTTTTGCAAGCGTTGCTAAGCTGTCGAGCCTGCCACACTAAGCACATCAGAATTTTGTTGTTGTGGCCCCCCCTCCCCACCTGTCTGAGCTAAGCCCCAGAGGGAAAGTTTGACAATCCCATATTACAGGTTTTGACCTAGGGGGCTTGCGTTTTTTTGGAGGCCTGTTTTGGACCTCTGCTATTCATTATTTATTTATTATTTAAAACTTGAGACAATGGCTTTAGTATTTGGTAGTATAGAGTAGGGTACTGTAACAATGTCATGAATACGCATGGATGGGCAGTGCTCACAGTAGTAAGAAAAAATTCCTTTTGATATTAATGCTATTCTACTCACATAAATGCAGCAATGCTAGCATAGTAAACCAAAAATAAAAGTCAAAAGTAAAGTTCTAACAAACTATAAAATAGTAAATACAAATATATTAAAAGTGCCAACATCCAAAGGGAATTGTTCAGTGGCGCTCATGCTTACGGATAAGCGATTGAAATAGATATGTTTTGAATTTGTTCTTGAGAATGTTAATGTTGGGTGCTGACTTGATTAACAACAGAAGATCCATAGGGTAGTGAGCAGCATTCAAAAAGGATTGCCTGTCGAATGATGTTAGCCTCCATTTAGGCACATGAAGGAGTTGTTGAGTAATTGACAATCTGAGTAATTGGGTGGTGAATTTAAAGCACATACTTACTTACATAGGAAGTTCCTAAAAACTTCTAAAGTGATTTCCAGATTAAAAAGGTTCCAAAAATGAGTATGAAATACTGGCTTGTTTGCTTGGCAAATGAGAAAGGAGGGGCCTAGAGAGTTGGGGGTGACCACTACTACATACAAAATAGATGGCAGAATGCTATATCATGGTAAGACAGGATATGCTTAATTAGTTATGTGAGGTAAGTAAGTGGTTTATAAATTCCCAAACCACTATAAGTTTCGGTGATTTTGCAACTGATCATTCCACTCATGTATTGTGGTGCTACATCTACCCCCACCAAAAAATTAGCAATTCACCTGTCTCTTGGGAAGAGTGGGGACAGGAAGATATTTTTTCTATGTACGGTATACCATATAAACATGTTATACCATACATGTATTCTTAAGGGATCAAACCATTTACATACCCTTAAATAATAATCATACATACAGTAC